>LPNX010012692.1:0-66123 GCA_001517045.1 Pseudotsuga menziesii
TTTGATGATTTCAATAACTTAATGAAAATTTACGAAACTTATCTGACAGTTAAAAGCCAAGTTTTATGATCAAGTTTCTTTCAGCTCTAAAATCATTAAGTCACTTTCCTTTGATTGAGAGTACCTTCAGAATCAAAGATTCTGAAGGTGCTCTTTCATAATTTTTAAACTGATAAATCACATAAAGAGCTGATCTCTCTTCATTTTGTCAAGAAATGAAGAGGTTGTTGCTGGCTGCCAACAGGTAGGTAATTTTGCAATTGTTGTAAAGGTGAAAAGCTTGCAAGTCTAAAGAATGCTTTAGTAGTGTAAAAGACTTGATGCTGAAAAGAGCTAGAATGGAAAGATGCTTAGTTGGGGTATTTCGGTGTAGAGAAATCTCCATATGTGAGAAAGAGCAAAGCATTTGATATCCTATTTAAAAATATATAGCATAGTAGCATATTAGGAAAGCCCGAAGAATAAATTTGTTGCAATTTCATTATTCATCATGATGGAAAACAATTGAGAAGAAGGGTAAACAAATAATGATACCCTTTATGTAAGTTCCAGTGAGTAGAGAAATACAATGAATATTTGTAATCATCACCAATTCCATGTCTCTCTAGAAACTATAGGCCTTTCGTTGGAAGTAGCAGTGTGAACTTATCTTCCCATCTCTTCCCATTCCGGGCTTTGATATCATCATGTAGTGAGTTTTTTCTTTGGCAACCATGAGAGTGGAAATAATGACGTTGACGAGTGCAGTTTTTGTGCATATAAAAAATCATAAATGAGGTCCAAATGATTTTTTCCTCAATAGGAGGGTCTATTTATTCACTGAATCTTACAAATGTAATCATGAGTTCGACAATTTCATGATGTAGTATATATCTATAACTTGGTATTAATGTGATATGTATATAATTTCCTTATCTCCTGCAGCACACGAAATGTCACTTAAATGGTTATATGAAAGCTTGAAATGGGAGCAAAATCCGAGATGTCAAATATATTGGATTTGAAAGATTGGTCTTTGAAGCGGGTGATACTGACAATGATTTAATGATCAAGCAAGATAGTTCATATATATTACGTCATCATATTAATCGCAGAACTGATTGTTACCCTCATTCTTTGGAATTTTCTCATTCATCTTCGACAAAAGTGTTTTATACACAATGACAATGTTGAAGAAGCTTAAAAATAACAAAATGCATCAATAATCGTTATTTGTATAATACAAAAAAGGAATTAAACACCAAATCGTAATGATACAAAGTGATGTGTTGGACATTCATCTGCGCTACAATCCTCACCCATTTCCATACATTTTGCTAGCTAAATTTCCATACATTTTCCTACCTAAAGTGCGACCATTTCCATTTGTTTTTGCACTTCCTTTCTTCTATAGCCCCTTCTTCAAAAGTAGAACTCCCAAGTTATCTTCCCATCTCTTCCCATTCCAGCCTTTGGTATCACCATGTTGGTAATTTTTTCTTCGGCAGCCATGAGAGGGGAAGTAAGGACGCTCAACAGTCTAGTTTTTGTGCATATAAAAAACCATAAATGAGGTCCAAATGATATTTGCCTCAGTAGGAGGCTCTATTTATTCACTAAATATTACAAATGCTATCATGAGTTCGAGATTTTCATGATGTAATATATATCTATAACTTGGAATTAATGTGATCTGTATATAATTCCATTATCTCTTGGAGACCGTGAAAGGTCACTTAAACGGTGATATGAAAGCCCAGAATGGGAGGAGAATCTAAGATGTGAAATATGTTGCAGTTGAAAGATTTGGTCTTTGGAGCACGTGATATTGACGATGATTTAATGATTAAGGAAGATATTTCATATATAATGATTAGGCAACAAGGATATCTTTATACCATCATAAGAAGGCATCGATAAAGTGACAAATGTCAAGTTTACACACTATGGGATAACTTTAGGCTGACAACTGGTGAGGGTAACAACCACTTCTGCGATTAATATGATGACGTGATAATGTTTCAGTATGTTCAAGTGACCTTTCGAGTTGTCGAAGAGATAAGGGAATTATATATTCAAGTCATAAGCGAGTTTGTTTGGCCATAGGTATTTATACATTTAGTCTACTGTCAGATTCAAACCTGAATGTTCTGTACAAATCTTGAGGGTTTGCTCATCCTAAATAATTATTCAGAGGGATCGCTCATTCTTGTTACCGATGAATATAGTTTTGGGGGATTTGATTTGAACCCAAACAAAAAATACATGAGCAAGGATGCCCATATGAAATTAAAGAACAAAAACTACCCACAATTTATTCAGATCTGTACCCAAATCCTCCAAATGGCCAAAAGAAACCGAATTAGACTTTCTCTTTCCGCAATGCGGAACATGGAAATCGAAATTTATAAGTTACTAATAAAAATTTGTGTATTTCCGTCGAGAGGGTAAAAATATTCTGTCTTTTTGCAAGCCAACCTTTGTTTTTTACCTTGGGAGAGTGCATATTAATACCGAGTTTTGAAATTTTAGGTTAAGACATTTATAATTGAGTTTTTTTGGGGTTCCAATTTTGGATTATAAAGTGTGCAAGAAATAATAAAAAATAACTGACAGTGACCAAAAATTATCGCGTACAATGATTATGCTGAAAATTGCGATTAATAATAATACAGTTCAAGTTCCTGCAATCCGCAACCCAGAAATTGCGGGATGCGGGTTTCGTGAAGTTTTAGCGGGATGATGATGGATAGAATATATGTTATTTGAGATTTGATCTAGGGATCAAATGTAGTCCGCAGATGAGATTTGCATGATGGATTGAATCGGATCAGCTTGGCAAAATATAAAATGTACCCACGATCAGGAAGTCCAGATGAAGGCAGGTTGCAGATTAAGGGTCTGTGTTGATTCCGTTGAATTAAATTGTGCAGATATTGATAAGAAGCTGATCCACAGTGAATATAACTGGAGAAGCAAATGAAATATATGTGGTTCAAGATCGACTGATGAACCAAATCTCTCAGTGTGGATGAAATGTCTCGATGAACCTGGTACATAAAGAACATTCCCACGTATGATATGTTTTTTCTGACCAGTAATTGAGTCCCTAAACGCCATTCGCAACATTCTATAGGTCAAGATTATGTTCCCAGCATTGTCTGCTGTCCCAACTCCGAGGATCCATCATGAAATTTAGATATTTGAAACAGTAAATCTTGCCTCTACATGAAGCAAAGAAACGCGGCTAGCCGAATTCGTTCTTATACCACCTGCAGCATTTGCAAAAGGGAAAGGAAGGTCAAGTCCAAATGCCTTGACCCACCTGGGCAGCAACGCGGGAAAACACCTAAGGTATTATCCATGGCCAGTATGATAATTGAATATCAGAGTAGATGACTTGTTGGGTTTTCCATAAGGAGTGAAGATCCTCGCTCACTTGTCTCTTGTACTATTGTTATGATTGCCAGTTGTCAAGTGTGCATCTATGCTGGTAAGGTCTTTTTCAGTTTGTCTAGCTCACCCTATATAGCACCACCGTCCGGAGCTGCTGAAAAACGGGGATGAATGAGCACTGAGAGAAAGGCTAAAAGTGCTCAATTACATGAGGGCTTGAGTTTCCTTTTAGACAACAATGGCTGTATGGTTCCAGAAGCTCATTTGTCAGGGGGTACTGATGGTTAGCGAGTATGAAATTACTTTCCTTTATCATCCCGGTTGTCTGCACCAGGAAATTTCCAACCATCAGGGCCTGGATGTGATGCACTTTGAATATTTCCGAATAGGAATACTTCCAGCTGCACAATACGACGGTTTTCCTGTCTTTGGAGTGTGTCCCCAGAAATCCTCGAAGAGGTCATAGCTTCCGAAGTCCTACTGCATGGGGGCCATGTTCAGTGACAGGCAGTCGGAGTGAATGCTCGTATTGGGGTGGCGGGTGTCTGAAGTCTTCATCACCTCATTTGTAATTCCCACTTGTTATTTTTCTCTGAGGTGGTGACAAGGTTGAGGACATAGTCCACTGTATTGCCTGTTGGAGAGCCTATTTCATAGGAGGTGAGGAGAACAAGAATGCTTGTCTCCAAGAGCCCCCATACAACAATGTTACTAGCACATAGGGGAATTGTGGACAAGGGTGAGCACAAAAAGCACATAAAGTCGTTTGGCAGTAGGAAACCATGCAGAAAGGCATCGTTGAGCATGAAACACACAAGCAGGGAAGGATATTTCACAAGAGTTTGAGCGTTTTGGGGTTTCAAACCATAATCATATCATAATATTAGTTGGTTAAGGTTTGTTTATGGTTAATTTATTCCAAAACAGTGCTTGCTTATAACAACAATCTTAATAGTTTATGGTTAAACTTGGGGTCATAATAATTGAGCTACAGTTCATAATCATTTGGACTTTGAACAAGAGACCGAGACTAATATTGTGTAGTCAATAATGGGAAATGGTAAAGAAAATCATAATTTACTTTATGTAACCAATTTAACTAACAACCCAAGTTATCAAAGCATTTGTTAAAGCAATTCTCTGATGCAAACATTAGTGACTCTCAATTAATTCGTTTAAGAAATTATTTCAAGGTCTATCTTTTAATTAGTGTGTGTTTTTTTGTACTTAGGAGAACAATGGTAATTATTTCAAGTTTTATTTGTTTCAGTAACAACTCTTCCACTTTCATTTGCACACAACCAGGGGAGCATATGAATTGATTCAATAGACAGACACGTGGTCAACGCTATAACTTTTTGTAATTTTATGCTAACAGAGATGCAAAATCATTATAATTATTACATTTCAAAAGATTTTGAACACATAATATTAAAAATCTTATTAACAATGTTAGTTGATTAAGGTCTGCAGGATCAGCTTTGCGGGAGGCGGGATCAAAACAAAATTTGCAAGTTTATTAATTGTTCTACAACCCGCATTCTGCAACTTGCGGTTTGCGGGATGCGGGAATGCAAAGTATTACAAACTTGATTCAATTAGCTCCGCAGCCCGCAATTCCCGATTTTGCGGGATGTGGGTTGCGGGAAGACACAAACCAAATGAAAATAATAGGAACTCCGCAACCCGCATTGCGGGATGTGGGATTCGAGTTTATTAAAATTAACACATATAAAAACTCTCCCGCATCCCGCATTTGTGGGATGCGGGTTTGAAAAATGAAATATCAAATGAAAGGTTTGCCGCACTCAACAAGTTGTGGATTTGCGGGTTGCGGGATGTTAAAAAAATCCAAACAAAAATTCATCATTCTGCATTCAAAACAAAGAAATCAAACATAAATTTTTGGAAATTGGGTAAGTTAAGGTATCCCAATAATCAAATAAAATATTAATAGAACCCTTTAAGATTTACAAAGAGTCTTACCAAGTAATTTTTGTATGTAAAATTTGGGCTCCCGTGTCATAATGACATGGGATCTGTTGTACTTACACATTGGTACTTCTAGAACAGACACATTGTGTAGCTGGAAATATTCCTATTCGGATATATTCAAATTGCATCACATACAGGCCTTGATGGTTGGCAATTTCCTGGTCATTGTCAGTTATTTTTTATTATTTCTTTAACACTTTATAATCCAAAATCGAAACCCCAAAAAAACTCAATTATAAATGTCTTAACCTAAAATTTCAAAACTCAGTATTAATATGCACTCTCCCAAGGTAAAAAACAAAGGTTGGCTTGCGAAAAGACATAATATTTTTACCCTCTCAGCGTTTTTTTGCACCTCTTGGTGCAAATGCTAGTAAATATATAGGCTAACTTAAGAATATGAAAATCAAACTTCGTATGGTCTAATTCAATTTTGATCATATGGTCTTTGTTTATTTTAATAATATTGAAAGGTCAATCCCTATTATTCAGGCTTTGAATCAAGGGAGACCCAAGATTTGAACCATGGTGGGAACAAACCAAGCGATACAGCCAAACCATGCGAGCTGTCTCCACAGAGACATATGGTCCTTGTTTATGTGCAGGTGTTTATATATATATAAACCAAATTTCATTGCGAATGGAGATTGAACCATACATGTACAATTATAAATACAAAACAATAATACCTTTAGGATTATATAATTTTAGGTCAAATTACAAAACAATAATACATGAACCATACGTCTGGGATTAAAACATTTTAGGTTAACTTATAAATATGAATTTATCATCAAACTCTGTATAGTTTGAGCTCTGAAAGACCAATTCAATTTAGATGATATTGACCTTTCTTTTTGTGGGAAGAGATGAAGTTCAGATTAATGCTTATGTACATGAACAAATCCTAATTCCTGAACATGCATAGACACACTTAGTTGACAGTGTGAAACTAGATTTTTAAGTTTAAATATCTTTTTCCTAACCGTTACAATTAATTCAAAGAAGATGAGCTAGACTCTGATACAAATAGTTGTACCATAAGTAGATTTCAAACTTTAAACTAAATTTCAAACTTTAAAGAAGAGTTGTACCATATAACTTACAACTAAATTTCAAGATATTTTTTCATAGCCGTTACAACTAGATTTCAAACTTTAAACATCTTTTTCATAACCGTTACAACTAGATTTCAAACTTTAAAATCTTTTTCATATAATCTAAATTTGTAACAATAAATACTTAGCTTAATATAATCTTGAACTTTCATATAACCAAAAAATGACTTTTACTTGTACAATAAATGACAGAAGAGTTTCGACCCCTCTATACTATTTTGCTTCATTCAAATGGAAGAATTATGTTACTCAATCTTATGTTACTCAATCTAACCTCTCTCCTAGTCTTGCATAACTATTTAAAATGGAAAGATACATTTCCTATGCAGAAATGCATGAGGAGTCTGCCCTCTCTGAAATTTCCTCTAAACTAGAGAAGGATTGCACCTTAGAATAACCTGATGCTTTTTGGACCAACGAAAAATATTGTCTCTTTACCTTTAAATCCACTGGAAAAACCCAAAGCTCAAAAATCCTCTGCTGCCCTCATGTCTCCCTCAAAAACAGAATTCCATGCAAATGAAATAAAAGAACTATTAGACAAAGGACTCATAGAGCCTTCTAAGAGCCCTTGAGCATGCCGAGCATTTGTTGTAAATAAACACTCTAAGATAAAAAAAGAGGCAAACCCAGGTTGGTTGTGAATTTTAAACCCCTGAACAAAGTCCTTGAACCAGTCTAATACCCTCTCCCTGATAAATCCAGTCTTTTGCAAAGAATATCAGGATGTACCATTTTCAGTAAGTTTGATATGAAATCTGGTTTTTACCAAATTGGAATTGAAGCAAAAGATATGTTCAAAATTGCCTTTGTTGTTTCTCGTGGATAGTTTCAGTGGAAAGTCATTCCATTCAGCATCAACAATGCACCATCAGAATTCCAGAAAAGAATGGAAGACATCTTTAGAGAAAAGAAATAAGAGAAACATCCTCAAGAATTTTATTCTTTAGTTTTCAAACATGGTTTGGTTATGTCAAAGTCCAAAATAGAAATTGGCAAAAAAGACAGGTCATTCTTCAAGTCATTGAATTTTTGGGGTACAAAATAAGTAAAGGACAAGTCATTCTTCAAGAACATGTCTTGAATGTTTTTGCTCACTTCCCTGATCAAATATTGGAAAATTTTCAATTACAAAGATTTTTGGGAAGTCTGAATTATATCAGGCCATTCTATAAAGGACAAGTAGATGACATTCATCTGTTGCAACAATGACTAAAGAACCCCCCCCCCCCCCCCAAGTGGAATAAAGCTATGACATATGCAGTCAAGAAAATCAAAGATAAAGTGAAACAACTTCCGCCACTCTTACTCCCGCAAGGTTATGGTCAAATGGTAATTGAAACAAATGCCTCCAATAAAGCTTGGGGAGGTATCCTTATAGAAAAACATGGAGAGAAATAAGGAATCTACGGCTATGCTTCAGTAGCATTCAAGAATGCATAAATGAATTATCCTTCAAGCCACAAAGAAATACTTGCAGTCAAAAAGTCTATAAATCATTTTAAGCTTTATTTGAATTGAGTCAAGTTTATTGTTAGAACATATTTGAAAATAATGCCCGGGATATTTTCAAATGAAAATCTAATGGCTGAAAATAGTTCTAGGGTTTTAAAATGGTTTCTTTGGTTGCAAAACTTTGATTTTGAGATTGTGTATAAACCTGTCTATTTAAATTGTGTTGCTAACATGTTAACCAGAGAAGAACTACAGGAAAAACCAAGTCTGAATATGTTAAGCTATGGAGCATCTAGCTCTTCAAATAAAAAATCCATGTTTCAGATCTTTAAATATCCCTTGTCAGAAGAAGAAAGAGAAGATTTTTTGAATTCCACCAGCAAGAAAGAAGCAGACAAATATCTAGCACTCTCTTTGATTCAACAAATAAATGCCTCTCCTATGAAAATCCGATTCTTGGAAAGGTGGAAAAAACAAGCCTTCAAAGGCCTAGAAAATTCTATGTACCAGCTACAACAACTCAATCATGTTTGGATCGACACAACCTATACAAATGGTAGAGAATTTTTTTATGTGGAACTTGGTCTAGATTTCGTAACTTGGAATAACTACAACCTCATCTTGCAGTTCTGCGGAGAACAATGAGAGATAATAATCTATAGAGATCATTCTACACTGGTGCAACAACAATGGTCATGATGGACAAAGTTTTCCTTGATAAATTCTATCCAAGAAAAGATTGGGTTCAACGATGAGCCATCATACAACCTGAATCGTCATATTATGTTTATTTTTTTAATATTAGATTTGTTTTGTGATTAATATTATATTATATTTGTTTTAATGTTCTATTTGTTATAATAGTATATATATTATGTTTATTTTTTTTATTATATTTTTTATGATTAATATTAAATTATATTATATTTTTTTTAATGTTATATTTGTTATAATAGTATATATAAACTTGGATCGAGGTTGGAGAAGAGTTTTGCACATCGGGAATGAGGTGGGTGGCGTCAGATCCAAATATAGCTCGCCACCAATCAAAGGAGCGAACATGCATGATAAGACATTTTTATCCCAATACATACAGAACATAATTGAAGGTGATATATGGGGGAGTTTCAACTTGGAGTTTAAGAGCCATAATGAGCACTTTGTACTTCATAGTAATGTATTTTAACCAATCATGTTACGATTGGGCCATTTAATGTTAACTCATGGAATAATGTGGTGGTTTTGTCATTTAGGTTTGATTTAAATGCTAAAGAAGTTTCAATTTGTTTATTGTCAGTCTCTCAATTGAATAGTCCTAGTTATACATACACACTCAAGAACTTGGTATTATAGTGGTAAATTATCAACTCAATATGGAAATTGACTGGCAATCTTGGATTGTTTAATTTGCAAGGTGTTGGCCTACTTTTCCCCACTCTCGCGACCCAGGTTCAACAGACCCACAAAACCAACAAAACACCCAAAGACGTCATCCCGATGGAGCAAGCTCAGCTGGCAACGCCTGCAAGGCAGGCGCAATCTCACCCAATATATCTTAATGTGTAACTGCCAGAACCATGTTTCCACAGTCGATGAGGGATTATAGTCCCTTGGCGCGTGACCAAGGAGCTCAACAGAGTCGAAAGGATGGAGTCTTTTATGGGCTAGACAATGGCACAACATTGCAACACAGCCAACATGTGACACAACCTTGTCCTTGACAACTTAACAACTGGTGCAATAGTGCGACGCAGATGATTCCTTAATAGTAAATGACAATGGCTCGATAATATTACAATTTAATAGCTTTAAACATGAAATAATACAAGATGCTTCTATAGTGTTTTAGTCATTCATTCATTCACTACTCTTATCAGTATTGTGACATTCATTCAAGCAATAACCATAAATAATGCAATATATTCAAACATTCAACATTCAACATTCATGCGACACAGGAAATAACATGGAAACCCATCTAGGTGCTCTTCATCTGGCACCTTGCAGTGTGGGACTTACATACTATTTTGAGAAATGTCTATTTAGCTCAGAATATTCTTCCTCTCATGATCTTTGTTTCTATGATTTTCTTCTACTACTCCTACTAATCCACACACAACCTGGGTCGACTCTTCTACTCTACTATTTGCACACTCAGCTGCAGAATAACTCTTACAAAACAGTCTACGCACACAAGTGCAGATCCGCGACTCAACAACCTTCTACTATCAGACTCCTCTCTGATATCCTCAAAATACATCTACCATTAACAATCTGAACCAATCAACTTACAATCTTTCTGAAGCTAATCCTTATACAGAACGAGTTCCTCTTATTTATAGATATTACAAGACCGCGCAAGGTCAACTGAGTACAGCTTAGCTATTACAGTCATAAATAGCCACAAAATATCTTCTATTACATTAATGACAAAACATATCGGCCACAAAATCGTCCTTCATTACATTAATCACATGCCATAACTAGCTGCAAAAAGTTTCATTTAGTCTCCCGCCGACTTGAACTCCTCCAGTCTTCCTGGTCTGTCTCTTTCCAGCCTTAACTCTTCTACCTACCAATCTTCCACCGACTCTGGGTCCGCTTTTCCTTTGTCGCACCCTTCCTTGTTGCAGCTTCCTCTCTTATGCACTTCCTTTTCTTCCTTTACTTGCCTTTCCTCCGTCGTGCGCTCGCTTCTCCTCTCGCGCTTGCGCTTCGGTTTCCTCCTTGTGCTCTTTCCTAGCCCAACACAAGGGGTTAGACACAATGACTTGTAGGAACATTGTTAATTACCAAAACATTAGAAGTATCAATGAATTTACAAATTGTTTATTTGACTATTTGACTATGGATATCCATCCAATTGCTCTCCATTTGAAGTTGTTAATGAAACACCCACCATATTTAGAATTAAATTTATAAACCCAATCCCTTGGATTCTAATATATCAGAAAGTATGTGGTAAGTAAAGAAACTAATTCCCAACAAAGGTTAGGTTGGGATGGAAGGAAAAGCTATGGAGAGGTTGATCACAATAGGAGAGGAGGTTTACCTTGATAGTAACAAGGAGACGCCATCACATTGTATGACAACCATGAAGTTAGAAAGTCACCTTAGTTAAGTGTGATGGATCCTTAAGGCCTTGCATTTTCCTAGAAGGCCTAGTTGATTATATAAATGAAAGGTTATGGTTATGTTAGAATCTTATCTCAAGAGAATGATATGAATATACTTTATTTGATTACAACAATTAAAAATTTACAAAATTTAGTTAATTGTAACACTTTATTGTCAAAAATTGCAATTTTCCATTGTCAGAGTGTCACAATTAAAAATGACTAACTTAAATGACTAATTCATATTCTTGTAGCTAGACATTTTTTATGTCGTGACTAAATTGGTCGTTTACGTTAGTCATTTTTAACTTTGTCACTTATTATCTAGTCATATTTTTTAACCCATGACTAAATTAGCCATTTATAGTTGGGTCACTCAAAATTGCTCATATTTGGTAGTAAATCACTTGAAAAAACTGTGGTGACTAGATTTTTTAGTCACGTAGTCACTGATTCCTCATTTTGTACTAGTCATTATAAAAGATTATCTGGCCTCTACCTCAACCAAATCGTCATCGACCAAATCGTCGGAATCCACCTTGCTGCTGATTAAACTATGCACTACTTCATTTAGCGTGCTCTTCCCCTTTCATTAGATATACATTTGTTGTACATTATGAGAGCAATTAATATGTTGGACAATCTTTTTCATCATGACCAATGGATCTACAAAATTTGCATAATATATTTTTAGGAGTACTTACAATTTTCTACAACAGATAACATTCCTCTAATTGATTTCCTCTAGTCTATAGAATTCACACCATGATCCACCTCCATGGTTAAAAGTGTTAGGAGATCCCATAGATATATATTCCTAGAATTTTGGGCATTAATCCTTATGGTGACCCTCTTTTTAACATTTGGTACACCATACTTCTTATCTTTTGTCTTTCCCCGTCTTAATATCTTGAATCTATAAAGTCAAGGTTATTAGTTGCGACTGAATTTGAGCCATACCCACACCACTTTCTTTGACCGATGATGCCTCTAGTTTCATTGTGAGATCAAGGGCCTTGGTCTATAACATAATCTTCTATTGCATCAGTGGAACACTGATATGTGGTAACAAATCAACTATGAACCATTCCTTATGTTGAACGTCTATCATTTGAAAACTCACATGAGCCATCAATGTCTTAAATATCTGGTTGAAGTTCCACACATATTCAATTGTTAACTTCTTTATTTCCTTTATCTCAGTGATGCATTGTGACTCAGACTTCGACTTTTGGAATTCATCCATTAACACAACCTTAATATTGAATAATGTTTTATGCATTGTTCCAAAGGGTACATTTGCAAACTTCATGGACCAATCTAAAGTGCGATCTCGAAAGGTCGTGATTAGCTGTGCTCTTTTCATATTATCATCTTGTACATGCTTGCAAATCCATACGAATTCATATTAAAACCAATGTTGTTTTGGATCTCCTAACCTAGAACCATGGAAAATAGGTAGCTTCATATCATCCTTGGCTATTATGTTCCTAGGGGGTACTAACTAACTTGATACTAAAAGACCGATTGCTGGAATTTTGTTACTAGTCAAAACACTGTTCTGACTACTACCATTATTATTGCTTGTATAAACTACGACACACATGGGGTCGTGGGTATTTTGTAGCATCTAGTTTGATATGGATCAACAGGTTCTTCTTCTGAAATGAGTAGGTTGTTGACAAATTTGGGTTATAGTTGTCATTGATGTCAAAGGTGTTCACGAATGACAAAGGAATAACTAGTGGATATGATGGTAGGACAAACTCAGTGAAAGACTAAAGTAGTGATGGTATGGCATGGCATAATTGAGGATGTGGCATGCCACATATGATGGCATTGCATGGCATAGTTGAGGATGTGGCATGACACATATGATGACATGGAATATGATGGTGTCCTAATGATGATGAAAGACTAAGGTAGTGATGGCAAAGTTGCTTATGAAGTACAAAGGATAAGAAAAAAGATAACATGGCAGAGTTAACGCAGCATAAGTCAAGTAAAAGACAAAATGGCACGATGATGAGGTGGCATAGACAAAGGTAGTGATGACATGGCATGATGATGAGGTGGCATAGTTATCTACATGAGATCTGATGAATGAGGATCAATTTTTGTATAATATACAAAGATAGAATGCAGATTCGCATTTGTTCTAGAATGGATGGTTAGAGATTCACCCGCACTAGAACTGATGGTGAAGATCAAGTTTACATAAGTTAGGTGGAAAAGCCAAAGTTCCGCAAGAGATCAAGATGGATGGTTAGGGGTAAATCCGCAAGGAAATCAACGGTCCAAGAAAATGCGGAAACAAAGTTGCGGAAGGAAATTGCAGAAGTCCAAAATAGGAAAGTGTGATTCCACATCCCGTATCCCGTAATCCACAAGATCAACGGTCAGGAAAGACTTTGCAAAAGATCGACAGTGCAGAAGAAAAATTGCGGATAGGATATTGCGAAAAGTCGAAATGTTACGTTTCCGCATCCCGCAATCTGGAGATTGACAGTCATGAAAGTGCCTGACGAAGATCGAAGGTGGGGAATTGTTGATGAGGTAATATTGGTGCGGAAAGGCGATTTTGAGGCAGAAATCGATGGTTAGATCGACGGTCTAGATTGAATTAGAAATAGGATCAATGGCTCTGATTGGATCAGGAAGATGATCTTGTGGAAAGAAGTTTGACAGTGCGAAAGCACCTACAAACATTGGACAGAGGTGCGTAAATGGTTTCCAAGCTGCGGAAACGGTCTCTAAGGTGGAGGCTCAATGGAAGAACGTGAAAGGACGTTCTGAAAGGTGTAATATTTAGATCTGAAAGGGCACAACAGTGAAAGGTGTGTTTGTTCAGTTTGAAGAGACGCAACTGTTGAAAGAAGCTTAAATGCTAAGAAGTATTTAAGTAGCGGTTTGAGTAAGAAGGAAAATGTCTCTGCAGTTTGAATTGCATGATCAGAATCGGAGACCAGTGGGTGTGACAGAATTCAGTGGGAGAGAAATCATGAGAAACATATCAGGGTGGCGCTAGGGCATGCAACAAACCTGCAGGGGATTGTTGCCTCCTTTCAGTTGTAGTTGATAAACCAGGGGGTTGTAGCCTCCTTCCAATTGGCATTGGTAAATAGGGTGTTGTAGCATCCTTTCAGTCGAAACTGATAAACTAGGGGGTTGTAGCCTCCTTCCAATAGGCATTGGTAAACAGGGTGTTGTAGCATCCTTTTAGTTATAGCTAATAAACTAGGGGGTCGTAGCCTCCTTCCAATTGGTATTGGTAAAACAGGGTGTAATACCATCCTTGTCTGTAGTAGCAGGAAAAACTATTTGTAAATAACAATTTTGTCGTAATATGACGTACTGGTGGTTTACCCTTTTAGGATTCCATGTTAAAATTGTGTTATGTGTATTCTTGTTGTTATGTGTTTCTAATGATAGATTTAAAAGTGGTTAAAATAGTAAAAATATAACAATAATTATTCACCCCCCCTCTCAATATTGACCAATAAACCAACAATTGGTATCAGAGCGGGTTCCTTCACTACAGTTTAACCACTGGAAGGAAGATCCCATGAAAACCACTATGGATCAGCAAGAAGGCATGGCCACTAACATACCTCCACTATTTATAGGAGAAGACTATGCATATTGGAGTGTCAGAATGAGATGCCATCTGATGTCCCTTGGATGGAAGATTTGGTCTGTGACTAAAAAGGAGGTTCCGGTGGGAAACCAGTACGCTACAGACACAGTTGAACTAGGTGAATATGAAGGCAATGCCAAATCCCTAAATGCAATCTTGAGTGGATTAACAAACAATGTGTTTACCAAGGTTATGCAATGCACATCTGCCAAACAAGTCTGGGATAAATTGAATATTATCTATGAAGGAGCATCTAAGGTCAAAGAATCCAAACTGTAGACATATAAAGGTCAATTTGAAAGCCTCAAAATGAGAGAAGAAGAGAATATTAGGGAATACCTTCTTCGTGTAGATGAGGTGGTTAATGCTATTAGAGGACTTGGAGGAAAATTGAAAGAAAATGAAGTGATAAGCAAGATCCTAAGAACATTACCAATGAAATACGACTCAAAGGTTTCCACCCTAGAGGAACGAGATGACCTTAAAAAGTTAACAGTAGATGAGCTGCATGGAATTCTCACTGCTTATGAGATGAGAACTAGACAAGATAAAAACTCGAAGAAAGAAGCAGCATTTAAAGTCACTTCCAAAAATCAATCAGAAAATCTAGATGATGAGGAATCCCTCTTTGTAAGTAGACTTAATAAAGGCACTGGGAAATACAAAGGTAAATTGCCTTTGAAATGTTTTAACTGTGGAAGGATTGGGCATTTTTCCCATAAGTGTTACTACCCAAAACAAAAGGAGAGTGACCATGAAGAATCTTGCTATCATAAGGGTTAGAAGAAATTTAAAGAAAAAATGAAGAACTTCTATTCCAAGGAAGAAAGTGAAGATGAGGAGATGAGTGAAGATAATGAAATCCTATTTTTAGGAACAACAAACTCAGATGAGGAATCAGAAGTGGACATAGAAGATGAATACATGGATGTTGTGGATGAAATTAAAAGAAGTAGGAAAGAAACAAAGTTTTGAAAGAGAAACTGTCTAAATACCAAGAAGAGACAAATTAGATTATCACTGATTTGAGAAACCAACTTCAAGAGGCCAAGAAAAGTGAGGAAGATCTAGTAGTTCTTCTCAAGAAGAGAATTCAAGATTCTGAAAAACTTGAGAAAGAAATTGCTCGACTTAGAGAAGGGGTTGACGAAAAATTTATCAAATCTAAGTTTAAAAACAGCTCAAAGAGTCTGGATGACATTCTCAACAGTCAAAGATCATCCAGTGATAAATCTGGTTTAGGGTTCATTAAAGAAAAGAAGCCAGAGAGTTTCCCACTCACTAATCAGAGAAGAAGTACAAAGAGCTATGCTGAAGTACTAATGAATCATGTTAAAAAGGAAAAATGTAAAGAATATGCTTTATCTTTTAATGACAAAGACATAACTCATGAGGAGCTCAAGAGACAAGTAATAAATAGAAATCAGAAAATATTTATGGGTCATTGTTATTCCTGTAATAACTTTGGTCATAAAGCCCTGAAATGCAAGGCTTATGGAAAAGTTCATGAGTACAAGAAGGATGCAATTAAAAAGTCAATGGTAAGGAATCATAACCAGTTTGGACCTCTCCAAAGGTTTAAAATAGAGTGTTACAAATGTAATAACTTTGGACACTTGGCTAGGAATTGTAAACTGAAATGTGATGCTCCAATAAAAGTTCAGAGACAGTGGAATAAAATGGTAGTTAGGAAACATAGAGACCAAAGAACTCCTGTGGGTAAAGAAAAATTTCATGGTTATTGTCATAAGTTTGGTCACAAGGTGGTTGACTGTAGAGTCGGGGAATAAAATCAAAGGATGAAAAGGGAATAGGACACCAACACAGAGCATGGTGAAGGACAAGTAAATAGTACACCTCCTGAAAAGGTGTGGATGAAAGAATTAGAAGCTTCAGAGGGAAGTTTTTGAAGTTGATGTTGAGAATAATGAGGTCATAGATAAAAATGACACTCATCATGAGGGAAAGCTACTTAGTGATGTAGAAGAATACCCCAATGAAGATAAGGATGAAAGAGATGACGAAGGAGACAGTGATTGTGGAATTTACTTCTAAAGAATTCTCTCATTTGTAATAATAATAAAAACCTAAAAATTGAGGGCATGAACAGTCATCTTAAAGGCATAGGAAATGTTGCATGATCTCAAGGGAAGATTGATATCTTTAAGTTAAGGATTTTAAAGATGAGAAGGAAAATAATTGTTTCTGGTTAAAGTTCAGTGTGAAAAGAAGAGAAAAAGAGGGATAATCATATCTGGTAATATCTCATTACGTGGTTAATGAAACTCGGTTCTGGTTTCAAAATTGTATTAGCTACCACCATTGGTTTTAGAGGAAGCTTATACTCAGGGGGAGTTAAAGTCAGAAAATTTCAATTGGTGTCTAAGAAAAACTCAATTGGTGTCTAATGTTGAAGTATATTGAAAGCTATCTTCTTCAAAGATAGTGGGTGATCAAGGTTGGTGTGTGGATGACATAAGAGAAAGTATGAAGTAACGTGCGAACAACAAAATGTGAGAGCCATGAAGACCATGATGTCTGCAATCGAATAGAAGATAAATATGATTATGTTCACTTAGTATTTGAAGTCATGACACATAAAAATTGTTGACAGTAGAAGAAAACTCAAGTCAAAAAATAAAAATTCAAGTCTATTGATAAGGTAGCAGGATGAGTTTAGCATTGCCAAAGAAAAAGGTTGAGGTTATGAGTCTTTGTGTTTGAGATAGTGAGACCAGAGAAACTATGTAATAAGCTGAAGTAATATCTGTGTTGAGGATCTAAAATTATGGGTCCCTGGATAATTGATAATATAGATCTAAAATCCAAAAGAATCCAACAGTATATGATAGTTTTTTTTATATGAAGATCTAAATGCACAGGCTTAAGGAATTCTGGTAAAAGCGGAAGTCAATTTACTTAAAGGCAGAATAGACCATTGGATATGGCAGCAGGAACAAAGTTTAAAAAAAAGGAAACATGTATCCTAGAATAGAAAATGGAAGAGTGTTGGAAAATGCTGAGTGTAGACTCTATCACAAAAATATTGACAAAGGAGAAGAAGTACAGTGACAGGGGGAGTCCATGGATCTATCAGTTAAGTTATCATTCAAGAACAGGAAATGATAAGATAAATGATAATACATTGTTTAAATAACCACGTTCAGTTAAAGGGGAGATATGATGACAGGAGGATTTGTCAAAAAGAAGAGAGACATGAAATCCTATATCAAAATAAGTGCAGCATTGGCATAACAGGTTATCCTTTGTCATTGCTGTCAAAGGGGGAGAATGTTTAGAGGTTGCCATCAATGCCAAAGGGGGAGATTGTTGACAAATATGGGTTATAGTTGTCATTGATGTCAAAGGTGTTCATGAATGGCAAAGGAATAACCAGTGGATATGATGGCAGGACAAACTCAATGAAAGACTAAAGTAGTGATGGCATGGCATGGCATAGTTGAGGATGTGGCATGACACATATGATGGCATCGCATGGCATAGTTTAGGATGTGGCATGACGCATATGATGACATGGAATATGATGGTGTCCTAATGATGATGAAAGACTAAGGTAGTGATGGCAAAGTTGCTTGTGAAGCACAAAGGATAAGCAAAAAGATACCATGGCAGAGTTAACGTAGCATAAGTTAATTAAAAGACAAAATGGCACGATGATGATGTGGCATAGACGAAGGTAGTGATGACATTGCATGATGATGAGGTGGCATAGTTATCTGCATGAGATCCGATGAATGATGATCAGTTTTTGTATAATCCACAAAGACAGAATGCAGATCCGCATTGGTTCTAGAATGGACGGTCAGGGAGCGACCCGCACTAGATCTGACGATGAAGATCAAGTTGACATAAGCTAGGAGAAAAAGCCAAAGTTCCGCAAGAGATCAAGATGGACGATTAGGGGTAAATCCGCAAGGAAATCAATGGTCCAGGAAAATGAGGAAACAATGTTGTGGAAGGAAATTGTGGAAGTCCAAAATAGGAAAGTGTGATTCTGCATCCCGCATCCCACAATATACAATGCGAAAACAAAGTTGCGGAAGTCCAAAATAGGAAAGTTTGATTCCGCATCTTGCATCTCGCAATCCACAAGATCAACGGTCAAGAAAGACTCCGCAAAAGATCGATGGCGCGAACGAAAAATTGCGGATAGGAGATTGAAAAAATTTGAAATGTTACGTTTCTGCATCCCGCATCCCGCAATTTGGAGATCGACGGTCATGAAAACACCCGACGAAGATCGACGGTGGGGAATCATTGATGAGGTAATCTTGGTTCGAAAAGGCGATTTTGAGGTAGAAATTGATGGTTAGATCGACGGTCCAGATTGACTTAGAAATTGGGTCAAGGACTCTGATTAGATCAACAAGATGATCTTATGGAAAGAATTTTAACAGAGCAAAAGCACCTACAAACGTTGGACCGAGGTGCATAAATGGTTTCCAAGATGCATAAACGATCTTTGAGGTGGAGGATCAATGGAAGAACGCGAAATGACATTTTGAAAGGTGTGATCTTCAGATATGAAAGGGCACAACAATGAAAGGTGTGTTTGTTCAGTTTAAAGAGACGTGACTGTGGAAAGAAGCTTAAACGCTGAGAAGTATTTAAGCAGCGGCCTGAGTAAGAAGGAAAATGTCTCTGCAGTTTGAATTGCATGATGAGAATCAGAGACCAGTGGGTGTGACATAATCCAGTGGGAGAGTAATCATGAGAAACATATCAGGGTGGCAGAGCGACGCTAGGGCAGGGAACATGCCTGCAAGGGGTTGTTTCCTCCTTTCAGTTGTAGCCAATAAACCAGGGGGTTGTAGCCTCCTTCCAATTGGCATTGGTAAATAGGATGTTGTAGCATCCTTTCAGTCAAAGCTAATAAACAAGGGGGTTGTAGCCTCCTTCCAATTGGCATTGCTAAATAGGGTGTTGTAGCATCCTTTCAGTCGTAGCTGATAAACCAAGGGGTCATAGCCTCCTTCCAATTGGTATTTGTAAAACGGGGTGTAATACCATCCTTGTATGTAGTATTAGGAAAAACTATTTGTAAATAACAATTTTGCAGTAATAAGACGTATTGGTGGTTTACCCTATAGGGCTTCCACGTTAAAATTGTGTTCTATGTATTCTTGTTGTTATGTGTTTCTAATGATAGATTTAAAAGTGGTTAAAATAGTAAAAATATAACAATACTGATTCACCCCCCCCTCTTAGTATTGACCAATAAACCAACATTGGCAATCTTCCTCTTTTTCCCACTTTGTATTGCATGATTCTTCTATGAGATGTGGTAATGGTTCGTAGTCCCATCCTATAGTCACACCATAAACCTCTCTCCTTGTCATATTTCTCCCTATCTTACACAGCTGGACACTTCTCCCACTTCATAGTAAACCACACTCTTCATATATCTCACTCTCTTCTACCCTTATCATCTTAGTTAATTCTACTCTAACAGACTTCAAGACCATTCTTTTGTTGACACCAAGATCCACCTCGCACAAATAGTTTACTCCTCATAATTCATCCTCAGAACCCATTTTTCACAAAGTGGCATTTTAATCCACAAATTCAGAGTCTTCAAGTACTTACCTCGCAGTCCTTTGAAATTATCCCTCTCTGTTGCACTGTATGAATTTGTAGTGTCTACAACAAACTCAATAATATACCCCTCCAATATGTTATCCAACCATTAATCAACAATGTGTGATATTTTCTTATTAACACCTTTAATTGTTCAAACTAACTCATGTGTCCAAACTGTGGGTTCATCCCCTTGAAAACACCTCTTTTACAAGTTTAACATCGACAACCAATACATTAATATATAGGGAACTCATCAAAGAAAACTTCATGAATATCTGAAAAAAACTTACTTAACTAGCCACTCTTCCTAGTTAAGGCACATATCGCTATTCTTTTCTTCAACAAATTTTCTCGGATTCTGATCTTTCTATGCCTCAATATCTGGCTTAGATGGATGCCACATTCCTCTCTAACACAAATATCGATCCCATCAATGGAACCATTTGTTGGCGCAATTGTACTTCGACCCAGGTTCACTTAACTACTCACCATCGAACCCTAAGATACCGACCCTTTCGACATCACCTACAAAGCAAGTGAAGTCTCACCCTAGGTACCTATGGGAACTGCAAGAACCAAGTTTCTGTAGCAGTGAAGGGGAGCGACTCAAACACACTACAATAAATCATGTTAGAGCTTCAACATATCATTTAATTCCCCACATATTCCACATAAAACAAGTGAAAAGATTATTACATACATTCACTAGCTACGTAGTATTCTTAACGATCATATTAAATAACACCATTCAATCTGCATTATGTATAATGAAATAAATATCACAAGACACAGACACATCAATCACACATATTGAACACCAAGATTTTATGTGGAAACCCAAGATGGGATAAAACCACTGAAGCAATATTCTTAATAATGACTGCAACAAATTAGCATTTCATGTCTGTGGACACAACCTGTAGATCTTAAAAAATGAATTCTATGATGGAGGCAAGATTGACTGATTCTTCCTTGCCCCGCCCCATGGTCCAGGATCTTTGCATTCTAGACTTATAATGGATTGATTTTAAAAGATCATGAAAAGCATAAACTGTGCATAATGATGAAGAACATCCAAGAGAAGAACACACCATAAACACATGAGAACACAAGTTTCGTAACAGAGTTCGTCCAATAAGGACTACATCTCTGAGCTTGTTTCTGCAATGAGGAGGCCTTTTTATAATTCTCAACAAATAGACTAGCAATTGCCCCAAGGAAGGTGCAATAATACGCCGTTAAGGTAATTGTTAGCGGGTAAGTGAGAAAAAAAATGCAACATTGAAGTGAGCAAAAAAAATGGAGAATAAATATATATTATGTGCCAATGTTGAGAGAGGTGAATGGGGAATAAATATATATACTCTGTTCCAAAGGAGAATTTATGGAGATCCCAACGCTATTCAGGAGCACTCTTACAATAAAAATCAGAAATAAAAATTCTGGAGCACTCTTGCAAGTATCTGTTACATATAAATGAAAGCATAAACCAGTACAACCACCCATCATTTTCAATGAAAAAGGTTCCAAGAACCAATAATGGACCCATAATGGTTGTTAGACTCATGGCTGTTACAGTAATGCAGTTTATTTTTCTATTCCTGCTCTGTTGATGGCTGGCACTTTCATTGTGAACCTAATGTCCATTGAAGAAGGTTTTGAGCAGATGCTTCTGGAATTCCTGAACCAGAGGCAACCTGAGATCCCCAACTAAGGTACACGCCTCAATGTGATAGAGGAAAGCAAGATCCTCATTGTCTAGCTCCTTTGGATTGATATGAAACTGCAAACCATTGATGAAATAGAACAAATTAAACTTGATATAAAATTGTGTTTTATCATGAAAATAACAAAGCAAAATACAAATCCCCAATATTAACATGAAGCAAAGATAAAGAGAGCAAAATACAAACCCCACGTATTAACCAGCATAGCCTATTAATAAGAAAAACAACATCATTGGCAAACACATAAGAATTTCACCGATTGACCAAGTTACAAGATTAAATTGAGCAAGTTGCAGCAATTTCAAATGTGAAGCATTCCAAGTTCTATTTTTGCACATTTAGATATTGACTTTTCAAAGAGTCTAGCAAATTCATATGCATTTCCATGCAAGTTAGACAGCTATTTTTATTTATATGTTGCCTTTTAAATTGATTCTAATTTTGAGCTGCAAAGCTTAGGGCTCAAGCAGAACACCATGCATTTTCTTTTAGACTCATTTCCAGAACCAATAGGCAGATTTATTCGTAACACATAAGCCCAGGTGCAGAGCTACTACTTACAGCAAGAGAAGACCAACTTCCACAAAACAATGCAAAGGTAATCAATGGTTCAGACCACTCTAAACCATAAACACTACGCATCATTGCCTGCTCTTCAGATTTTCCATTTTTCCAATAGGCCTAGAATTCAATCAACTTGGGAAGGTCAGTTAGATACATAATTGGAAGAATTTAAAATGTCTTTTCTGAAATGGAAAATTATTACATAAACAAACTTACATCTTTTGAGTGAAAGGGTGGTCGAAGTATGAAATGTTCAATAGCCAATGCATTCATCGACTTCCCTCCAACATTAAGGAGTATGTGTAACCCTCCAATCACAGTATTCACATAAATTAAATGACTGCAAAATAGTGGCAATATGAAATTTTACAAATTATTTCATAATCTTATTTCTTGATATAGGCATCTACTACTATAGGAAACGAGCAATAAAGTCAATTGATTGCGTTCTTCATTTTTGGCTGTCATACCTCGCGCATGAGTGAAACAACCTTCTGAGGGGTGCTTGGTATTCGATTTTCAACAAAGGCCTAAAATTTCTCAAGTGTAAAAGTTAAATTATTATTAGTCACAAGAAGATGCATTCTAAAGTGAAGATCAGTTGTTTTGAAAGCAATAGACAAAAACTGGGAGAGCCCATTAATGAGTTTGTTGTGATAGCAAAAAAAAGAAGCTATAGATGTAAATCAGGGGTTATGTTACCATCATACATGCATCATGCATGCATTGTAAATGTTGATCGAAAAGGCTAGCTTCTACTGATATGTCAAGCCCTTTACATCTCCAGAACACAGTTTGCTCACAAGAAATCTGAAAAACAGAGACTTATAAATTAGGCCAAACCTAAAAATGACTAGATGAGAATGGAAACATTGTAAGGGCTTCTAATTGACCTTTCAATGATCAACACAAATAATCAAGATTGTTTACAGTAAAGGAATTAGTACAGGTGAATGATTTGGCCAAATAGCATTTAAGAGATGTTTATTGGTATTCCAATAAAGTGACAAACACACCTCAATATTTTGAATAAAGAAGCAAAGCTTGGGAGCCAACCCAAGTCAAATGAGACTGCAGAGATATCATGGAAATGTTTGTATGGACCAATATCTCTCAGAATTGATTCAGAACAAACACCATAAGGATCTTTGAAATGTATTTCTTCTGAATATTCCATAGGTATTTTACAGTTTAAAGTGCTTCTCGAGCCATAGCTTTTTGGGCTTACACTTAAAAAAGTTGACCGTGAAGCTATTGATGGTGTCTCCTTATTGGTTGCCAACGATGGTCTTGTTAGCTTCAAAAAAATACTCATCAAGCACTTTACAATATCTTCAGAAAGCTTATTTTGTTGTGTACTTTTCCCATCTTCAAAAATATTCAGAGATGGTTGTTTCGTTGGTCCAAAATGAGTAATCACTAGAGTATGCTGTGTCTGGCAGATGTCATAATATTATACATAATTGAATCAATATATACTCATATAATATTCTTAAAGTGCAGGTGCACATAAAAAAAGTGTATGTTCTTTACAACTTGAAATGAATACTCATATAATATTGTTAAAGTGCAGGTGCACATAAAAAAATGTATGTTCTTTAAGCAAGTCTTTTGATATCATACAGGATTCCAAATTTGCTACCTTTTGAAAAATAACTCTAGATATTACAAAATAATATCTAGGTGTATATGGGCCTTGGACAGCTTTGGCCATGTTGCCATCATAGGTGTATATGAATACATCACTTTCCAAAGCCATTATGTAATCCAATCCTGCCAATCTATTTTGAAACTGTTTCATCGAGGCAAGTTCCTCCTCAGTCGCAAGAGTTGCATGTGAGTACACATTGGGAAAATGTTTCTTGAGGGATTCTAAATTGCCATTGCAGAAAAGTTCCCCTACTACTATACAAAGTTTAGTTGAAGCTAGATAGCCCAACACCTTTAGAAAAAGGCTCGTCTCATGAGGAGTCAATGGACAACCTCCCTGCCTATGTCTTTCTTCCCCGTCTATCTCTTTTTCCTTCCAATGTGGAACATCATATCACATTTTTTTGAGCTCTTTTGCTTCCTCCAGTGCAAGCCCATGCGTGCATCTCGTAAATGCAAGCATGTCTTGCTCATATCTAAACACAACAAGAAAAACATGCATAACATTCATCAATCCTTGGTTCTAGAGCAATAACCAAAGTACCTCATATTCACATTCTTTGACACCTCCAATTTTAAACATGAGATACCTCATACCTGAGATGGAGGGTAATGAAGGGTTCCCTTCCCTGAATTCCGGTGAGAAGAGTTCGTGCAAGTTTCTCAATGGGGTCAGCAAACTTTAGAGCTTGATAATTGGCATGACAACAAATCTTCTGAATTGAATTAAGAAGGTCATTATTTGCAAGACCAGAATCAACATGAGTGAAGTATAGCACATTGTGTTTTTTTAGCAAAGGAAGCATCTCATGCTTGTAGAAAGATACATGTACATCAAATAGTGTACAATGCTTTGTTTAGCCAAAATACAATAGTAATTTGAACAAAGATTAGTGTATGAAAAAGCTCTCTTCCAAAATTGATAAAAAATCTATGGACCATAATAAGGCTAGTGTCTAACACACCTTTGACCAAGACACTAGAGCCTTCTCCAATGGTTTAACATTTTTATGAGATGGTGGTAAAGACTCAACAATGCGCACATCTTCCATTAGAATATTAATAAAGTGATGGAGATAAAAAATGTCTTTGAATTCACTGGATCATCACATAAATTTAAAACAGATGTGAGATCTGACATTTTTTGTACTGTTGAAAAAGCATCATATATTACTAAACATTATAAATATAGGGAGATTTTATGTTTCAAGAAACTAAATCACCTAATTGAGGTCACTTGGCAGAGAAATTGCATTAACCTTGGATCAGCCCAAAATGAACTATTGTCCAAAATTGGTATAACAAGTATTGCATTCATAATCTTTGCGATGGCAACCATATCACAAATCTGTAGGATAGAAATTTTTTATAAATAAACAAGACAACATGCTGGAACCAACATTTATAAAGCGGGATACATGTATGTCCTATAGGCCTTTGGGCACTTACTCCTGTTCGCATCTGATTCAATCCTCCATTGGCCTTGAAAATAATTTAACCATTATGTCGCTCACCTGGTTCTGCAAATTAAAAACTTTATTAAAGAAGTTGCAGTGAACTGCTTCACTGAAAAGTAGGAACTGTAAAAGGGGAAATATTTGTTGAGAAAAACAAAAGCATACTCTTGTGATGCCATGGATGATCAATGCATTGGAAAAACTCTTTACTATCAGGCTTCGACCATAGCTTGTCTGTCAAGTGATAATCCTGGTTTGGAACAATTAGATATTTCAGAAATCATACTATATGAAGGCCGAATCCTTCAAAACAAGAAAACTACAATTAAAATTGCATATTACAAATTTTAACAGCTAATCTTTCTTTTCCAATTTCTTTGATTCATCATGCCTGTTGAACTATCCACCTCTAATATATTAGATGATCTACCAATATCTGTATGAAGTTGAGTCTCCTCTGTCAAGACTCGATTCAACCCTATACCTCCAACCATCTTCAGGAACAAATATCGTGGAATGGTCTGTAAAATAAAATAAAGCAGATGAGTAACCTGTCTTCCCAATTTTATCCTCTGCAAATTCTTCTGAATTGAATGAACGTACTCCAAATATCAAACAAATTAGGAAAGTCTACATTTGCTGCTTACAATCTCAGATCTAAAAGAAGGGCTAGAAAAGTTGAATTAGGTTATCTATGCCACAAACCTTTCTGATTCAGCAGAAGTATAAGTTGAATTTTAATCTCTTTTAGTACTAAACAGATACTATAATACTTTGGTTTCACAGCAGAAGGATATAATCCTAAATTTCCATTATTGTTTGTGGTCAGTTACCAGACTGATCGCATGTGATAGGTATCATAATTACAAATATGAGAATGACATGATATAACTGTTACTGCATGTTCAGTAGAGGAAGGAAGAGCAAAGCAAATGCGAGGACAACAGAATATAACAGTTACAGCATGTTCAACAGAGAAAGGAAGAGTACATCAATGTTCAAACAATAGTATTCACTTGTTGGACTAGGGAGTTACAGCAGACTTGACAAAATGATTTTGGTCAAGTAATTAGATGCACGAACAACAAGCAAAGGATTAAAATGCCTTGTGGACACAATATGAATATACATTTACTATCAAACCGAACAAACAGGACTACTGCCTTCTGGGGCACAGATTACCGAAGAGTACAGTATTCCTTTTGTTGCCCCTCTACATTGGAAAAAGGTCATCTTTGGAATATTGGATGATCTCATAAACAGGAAGGAGTGAGTGGGATGTGATCAACCTAACAGGCATATCCTTGTTAAGGAAAGGACAGGGTTTATCAACCTTCCACAAGAAAACTGATCCAGTCCATCTAGGATAACTAATGGGTTTCAGAACAAAGTTGGCTACACAACTCTCCATCAAAATGTATGTTATCTTGAAGTTGGAGCCAAAGCAGACATGCTTTCCCTAATCGAATATGTAAAGAGGGGGGTATCTGTATGTGTGATCTTTTGGCTTAATGATGTACATTCTTGATGTGCTATTATTTAGTAATGTAAAGAGGGGGGTTGTGGGTGGGGGTATCTGTATGTGTGATCTTTTGGCTTAATGATGTACATTCTCGATGTGCTATTGTTTAGTAATGTAAATGCTGATATATTCAAAACACACATAGAGGCCTCCAAAGTAGAGAACCATTGCATCCATAAACACACTTCCATTTTTAACAAGCTAGAGGGTGTCCTTACCTCACATACAAATAAAATAAAATACTACAAAACAACAGGCTTCATCCAAGACTTATATGTGGGAGAAAGAACGTTTACCTCATAATGAAGTTTTGACATTGGAATCCATTCACCTGGTCCACAAATATCAGAGAGCACAGTTGCTACAGCTAAAACAATGCATTTTCCTTCTTTTTGTATCTGTTGAGAAGTATCAGTTTCATGGTCCATCCTCCATGTATCCCCTTTTGGATCTGAATAGATTAAATAGTGATATTAGACAGTTTCTAATTCATGTTTGATGTCTTTAGGACACCATTAAGTAATAGCCTGAAAGAGAAAGTAAGGAGCCACATGTCAACTATAACCTTTGCATTTAAAGTAAAAGTGACAATGAGCTTGCTTAATTCATCATTCCCAGTTCTGTTTTTTAACCGAGAGAAGCTATTGCTCCGGGCAACAATGGATTCCTTCTCCCCACCATGATATGATAACCTGTCATAGTAGCACACAACACAAGAACAATGAACTATAATATAAATATAGTATTCTGTTGTTGCCATTAAGGGGAGGGTGGCTAAAATAAAGTAATTTTTTTGTTTCTTCTTGTATAAAATGTTCAAATAGCATGGAAAGAAAAGTAGATAGGACAATACCTTTTAGTTTGGAGTTAGATGCTTTGCATGCCACAAAGGAAGCTTGCATTGGCGGGAACCGAAGAGGACAAGTACAGATGAAGTAGTTGTACTAGTAAATTAAAAAAGTGACTAACAAACTGTTGCAATAGTTATTTATTTACAGACCATATACTCTCTTATGGAGAGTATTTTGAAACGATTCGAGTATCGCAAATATTTGAAACCAACTGAATGTACAAATAGTATACTTGTAGAAGAAGTTAAAAAATGGGCAACAAATTTACTTTCAAACCAAGTATAGGGACACGATGGGGGAAAAAACAGACATAGGTATGAAGTCAAGAAGTACAAGGTAAATATACAGACAAGATAAATGTACAACAGAACTTAAGAATTTAGTATATATTGTGAACTGTTTCTATGTACATACAGTATAGTGTGAACTGTTTCTCTGATCATAAAAGAGTATTTGAAACAAAATGAGGATTGCGAATATTTGAAACCAATTTAATGTCCAAATAGTCTAAATTGAGTAGAAGTAACAAATGGACAACATATTTACTTTGAAACCAAGTATAGGGAGTCCATGGGAAAAATAATATACATATGTGTAATGACAAGACGTAGAAGCTAAATATATACATGGATTAAATGTACAACAGAAGTTAAGAACCTAGTATAATGTGAATTGTTTCTATTTACATAGAGTTTGTTACATTGTATTTGTAAAAGAAGCGTTTGTTTGATAGAGTATTTGTAAAAGAAGCGTTTGTTTGATATAGTATATACTTTAGAGAGGTGCATTACATGCAAGTAGAAGGAAAATATAATAAATGTACATGTACTGTGGTAGTAGTGGAAGCATGTAATATGTACAATGTTTGTGCATTCCATGTGTGAAAAAGGCTAATACATCTATTCAATTAAAGCATAGGTTATGGACAAGGTAGTACGTACAAGTGAAGGGTAGTAATGGCAACTGAAGAACGTGTGGGAATCAAAGAAGAAGGGTTGCTGGGTTGTAAGGAGAGGGAAAAGGGAATTGCAAGCAAGGAGGAGGCTCTAGTCATAAATGCAAGAGGGATTATGGCAACGACAACACCATGTAATGTTTATGTATTGAGCAAGACAAGGGTGGCGGGATACTAAGTCTTTGCGCATCTTGTGCATGGTGTCCCTTTCATGCATATGGATCATACGTTGAAGTAAGACTCTTATTTCTGAGAGAAGCTTAATAGTAGGGTGAATCGGATTCAGTGGGATGTTTGAAGTCGATTGGAAGCGTGCTTCAAATTGTTGTAGCGATGCTTGTTGTTCCTTGATTTGCTTGCAGAAGTCAGCAAGGGTGTCCAGGTATTGCATGTCCATGTCTGTTGTTGAAGAGCTAGGAAGAGAGAAAACAGAGCCATTAAAAGCTTAACATGTTCAAATAATATAGAGTAAAGCAAGGCACATTTTTTTTTGTAATTGAATTGCTATACTAACATTTTTTTTCTCCATAGTACCGAATAAGAAAAGCAACAAGATATTCGCATCATAGATGAAAGGAAAAAAAGTTGAAAACTTGTGTAATGGACATTTTGTTGTTCTTTTTTTTTTTTGTTCTATTGTAGAGAGAAAAGAATGTTATAAGTGTAATGTTATGTTAGATTCAAGTAGATGAAACAAAACAAAGTTAAGATGTTGGAAGCAAATGAACAGAAATATATGCATGAGTGAAATAGTGTTTTTTTGGGGGGTGGATGGGGGGAGGGAAGAAGGCAAGGTTGTTTTGTTTTGGTATTTAACAAGCAAAAAGTGATAGTATTTGGTTTTTATGGTGTTGTTTGTTTATTATTTTTTGTGTAACTAAGAAGAGGTGTGGGAAGCAATGCATGGGTGTAAGCATATGTGAGAAACTATGTTAAGCAACGTGTGGTGGAATTGATCTAGAGGCAATTAAAGTTTCTTCTTGTTTTCTTCGTTGGACAGAAGGGCTATCCTTCATACGTGCATAGCGAGCAAAAGAAAAAATGGCATTATGCGTAGGTCAGTGAGTTGTCTAACTCTTGAAACTGCAGTAAATGTTAGCCCTTGTTGATCGATGTTTCCTATGTCGACTGTTGCCTTCTGTAAGGTCATTCCTTGTGATTTGTGGATTGTTAAACCCTAGGCCATGCGAAGGGGAAGTTGTCTACGAGAACCTCTTGTTAAAGGGAGGATTGGGATGTAGGTAGGGTTAGAAGCATCCCATGGTGGGCCTTTGTAGTTGACAAATTCAACAACAACAAACAAAGGAAGCATAGGTGGAGTAGTGGCGGTGTTGTACAAGATTGAAACAACTTGACCAAGAGCACCATTAACAAGACCTGCCTCAACCCAAAGGTTTGTTGTAAGCATAACCTGTTGACCAACGGCAAGGAGTACGACCATATCTAATTGTTCATCTTCTGGTGCAAGAAGTAGTGTTTGTTTCCTAATTTCTGCGAAACATAATGCAATCGAGACATTTAGTTGTTTAAGCATTTGTTTATTGTGTAAGGCAACATAATTGTTAGTTGAGAACAAATGGGTGGATTGATCAAATACGCGGTTCTCGGTTTGAGAGAGGGAAGAGGATGTCCTTGACATAAAAAGGGTCCAATCAACAATAGTTGGTGTTGCATTCCTAAGATTGAGGAGAAGTTGGCGAAACTGAATCTTAGAAGGGTCATCTCCTTGTTGATGAAAAACCATTGAGAGGGTTATGAATGTGTCAAAGGTACGCCAAAGTGTGTTTCCACGTGATGCTCCTACATACATGGGGATATCTTTAACAGGTGGAAGTTGACCAAGGTCACCTACGAGGATGATAGAGCGACCTCCAAAAGGGCAAGTTCGATGGGAAGGGAATGCTTCCCGAAGACGAGAGTCAATGTTGGATAAGAGCTTTGGTCCAATGAAACTCATCTCATTAATTAGCACATAGCGTATATGGAGGAGTCGTTCTTGAAGGTTTGCAAGGGCTTGGCCCTCAAGAGGAAGCATAGTATTTATTAGTATCCGAAGGGCAGAATGTATTGTAAGGGCATTTATGTTAAATGCCGCGATGCCAGTTGGAGCAAGCAGGAGAAGAGGGGATGAGTTATTTGTAGATGATGAAGAGAAGGTAGCTTGCAAGCATCCAATTAAGTAAGATTTCCCTGTGCCTGCAGTTCCTTGGATGATCATACGTAATGGTTTTGTGGTAGCATGTTGTGTGTAGTGGGACATAATAATTTCAAAGGTTGTGCGTTGTGTTGGAGAAAAGCAATTAGGAGAAGCAGGAGTTGAAAAAGGTTGTAGTTCTACTTGGTTTGATGAGCGGTTCAAGTCAAGAAATGAGATGGCCGAGTTTTGCAAGTGTAAAGGTATCTGCTTGTGGCCCCAATTGTGATTGGTGTCAAAGTCGCGATGACCAAGCATGTCAAGATCATCAAGTTGTAGGTTGTTCCCAGGGTGGAGTTGAGAGAGGAGTTTTCCATTCTGACATGTCGATAGAGGAGGGAGGATGATCTTCATGAGGGGGAGGTGTATCAACAGAAATAGTTGGAGGGGGTGAAGGTTGTTGGTCAACATGCCAAGCATTGTAGCTCCCACGAAAGGATTCCCATGCAGAGACAACTTCCAAGTCTGAGGAGCCAATATCTTTTGGCACATTGCGGAAAGGTTTGTACAGGAAGAGTTCACTCCAATAGAAATCGACATAAAGAGGAGAGGTGGAAGGAGGGATGTCAAGGAAACGAGGAAGGACACACACAATCTTGGTCGGTTTGTGGAGCTTCCATTGACATTTTTTTCTATGTGCAGAAAAGGACCAAGAGCGGGAAGCTTCGAGAAGGGGAAGGTGTTCACGCGAAGGGGGTCTTTGCATGTATGCGGAAATGAAGTTGGTTGGTGGGGGGGTGTTGGGGACGTCTAGCGAGACACGTTTGAAAACGGTCTGAGAGGTGTTTAGGGAAAGAAATGTACGACTGCAAAGAGTCAAGGGAAGTTTTTGTAGCATATGGCAGGTTTCTTGTGCTCCAATGTCTCGATCAGCCACGGTTTTGGACAATAGTTTCCGGATAGGTAATAAGATTCCCTCTTATGCAGGGGCGGCATGTGCAATACGTGTTAGAATGTCATGGTAGCTCTCAGATTTGTCCTCTGCTTTTGAAGCATACTTTGAAATGTACGAGAGGATAGCATGGTGCGAGAGCACAGGCTGGCAATCAACATTAGCTCTCCATACTGAGAGCATAAGAGGGTTGTGTATGTTTAGAAGCTCATCATTTCTAGCGGGGGTATATATTTTTTGGCCAGAGCTGTCAATGAACATAGAAGATGTTTCCTGTAGTTCAAAGGGGAAACCATAGCAGCAAACGAGGGTTGTGCCTTTTTTGCGAAGACAAGAGAATTCATTGCATTTTGTGTGGCGTTGCACAGAATTGACAAGGGTTTCATAGTCGTCATTTTCGTTTCCTTCATGTATGGAGGATGCTGCAAGTGTGCAAGGGTCTTGGTGAGATGCTCAATGGAAGGCAGAGACATGAAGGTGCGCGGGACGAGGGTTCCATGCTGTTAAGAAGCTGTCAAAGTATGTTTTTGTAGTATCAACAACGAGGGGATCATTCCAATCAAGGCTGTCCATATTGGGTGCGTCCTCCAACCAAAGGAATCCATGTATATGAGTAGAACCTCAGTTTTTCCATTCATACCTGTATTAAGAAGGGAAGGAAAAACAAAACACAAAGTTAGGGAAAAATTTGAAATGTCAAGTAGTAAAAGGAAATAAAATGCAAAGAGTGAGAGGAACAAACCTGCACCAGTAATCTTTTGTCTTGAATGTGTGTAGCATGACCTCTTCAAGGAAGATGGTGAATCTATGGTGCATATATAGAGACGTAGTATGTGGATTTGTTATAATGTTATGAATTCTCCATTGGAATTGTGAAGGCAATGAAGTGGGAGGATGGGAAGGCATGAGCATGTGAAGGTCATGCCATTTGGTGTCTGCTGCACTGAGGGTAAAAAAAAAGGTTGGGCTACCAAGTTGGGTGATCATATCACACAACTCACCTCACCATTTGTTTCAGAAAGAGCGGGTGCCACGTAGAGCAGATCCAAACCGCATGGCATGATCAACAACATGAGAGTTTGACATCTGGTTGAGTTGTGTGTGCAAAGCTGAGACAGTTGCGGGGAGGGTGTCTGCTAGGTTGCGTTTAACAAAAACAGCTACGGTAGCTTGGCTACGATGGTGCATCATAAGGTTGTACAAGTAGTAGCGGAAGCGAGGGTGTTGGGAAAACCTATTATCATGGAATCGGATAAGGTGCAAAGCATATTCTTGCATGGTGACTTTGTAAAGACGAGGTTGTTTTAGCATGGGAACCCTTGTGGGAAATAGCGTTGGGAATGCCATCGAGAGGAGCCCTTCCATATTGTATTCATTTATTGGAGAAAGACCAATGGGGGGCCAATCAATTGATGTTGAAGGGGTGGTAGGGGTTGTAGATGCAAACCGCCTAATTTCTTCAGTCTCAGTGCGAGAATCTGGGAGTGCAAAAACAAAGGACGAGGTTTCAATTCTTGTTGGAATTGGCATTGAAGGTGTTGCATCATCAGTAGTGGGCGAGGGTAGTTGGAGGTTAGGCCCAGGGGTTGTGGCATGGTGAAGAAGGGAGGACACATCTGTGGGTTCAAGTGGCAAAGCATGTAATGCTTGGAGGTCAAGGTGGACATCCTTGTAATACGGGTCATTGGAGATTTTGAATTCCAATGCAGCTAGAACATTTGAACGGCTAACAATGAATTCATAAGGCTTGTTTGCAGCATTGAATTTGCAAACAACAAGGATGTCCAAGTCTGCTAAGAGGCGTGGGAGAGAGGTGGCTATTGTGGAGATATCTTTCCAAATAAGTGCCACATTTTTCGTTACATTCCTCTCTAAGAGCACCTTGAGAATGCACAAGAATTCCGCAAATGCAGATACATTTGGGGATCTCTCTGATAGCTGTAAAGTCAGAGAATTGCAGTCATCCAACCAAAATGGGGACATAAAAGCATAAAGTTTGCTAAGGGTAGACTTTTCTCATCATTCCTATAGCAACAGGTCAGAAAATCTATCTGAAATAATTCGTGAGAGACCAAAAAACATATGAATCAGGAGCATAACAAGAAGGCTGATAGGCACATCCATGTCAGCAAAAGAACCATTCATTCAAACTAAATGCTTGTGCCTCATAAAGAGAGTGAAAGGGAAAAGCCCGGCACAAGCCAAAATAACTGAAATATCCCATGATCAATGATCATACCATCTAAAGATTCAGAAGATTCCCCATGCCCCGGGGCCAACGAAAGAGCCTGTTTGGAGAGACTGTCAGCCTGCTAGTTATGCTCACGATAGATATGATTGATGGTCACTAAAGGGACATGATGCAGCAGAGAAAGAATGTCATCACACCAATGACTCAGAAGTGGGGTGTTCAATGAAGCAGTTCTGTTCACCCAAGAGATGATAACCTATGAATCCCCAAATACAGATAAGAGAGGGATCCCCAAATGAATGGCAATCGAAAGCAGTGTCCAAAGAGCCAGAAGCTCTAATCTGGTGTTGGTGCATCTATTATCCTAGGTTAAGAGCTTGTTGGCTATTTATAACCATAAAATAATAAAAGTTATTTAATTCCATAAAATAACCATAATTTTTTTAAATTCCATGCATAAGAAAAGTTATTTTCTTTGTGAAATGTGCCAAAACAATCCTCAATAACTACTTCAGATTTGCATCATAACTTCATACCAAATTTACCCTTCAACAAACTTTCAAATATGTCTATTGAAGAGAAGGATCTTCTTTGCAAAGAAGTGCCACCTTTTTTCGTTACATTCCTCTCTAAGAGCACCTTGAGAATGCACAAGAATTCCGCAAATGCAGATACATTTGGGGATCTCTTTGATAGCTGTAAAGTCGAAGAATCCCAGTCATCCAACCAAAATGGGGACAGAAAAGCATAAAGTCTGCTAAGGGCAGACTTTTCTCATCATTCCTGTAGCAACAGGTAAGAAAATCTATCTTAAATAATTCGTGAGAGACCAAAAAACATATGAATCAGGAGCATAACAAGAAGGATGATAGGCACATCCATGTCAGCAAAAGAACCATTCATTCAAACTGAATGCTTGTGCCTCATAAAAAGAGTGAAAGGGAAAAGCCCGACACAAGCCAAAATAACTAAAATATCCCATGATCAATGATCATACCATCTAAAGATTCAAAAAATTCCCCATGCCCCAGGGCCAACGAAAGAGCCTATTTGGAGATATTGTCAGCCTGCTAGTTATGCTCGCGATAGATATGATTGATGGTCACTAAAGGCACATGATGCAACAAAGAAATAATGTCATCACACCAATGACTCAGAAGTGGGGTGTTCAATGAAGCAGTTCTGTTCACCCAAGAGATGATAACCTGTGAATCCCCAAATACAAATAAGAGAGGGATCCCCAAATGAATGGCAACTGAAAGCAGTGCCTAAAGAGCCAGAAGCTCTAATCTGGTGTTGGTGCATCTATTATCCTAGGTTAAGAGCTTGTTGGCTATTTATAACCATAAAATAATAAAAGTTATTAATTCCATAAAATAACCATAATTTTTTTTAATTCCGTGCATAAGCAAAGTTATTTTCTTTGTGAAATGTGCAAAACAATCCTCAATAACTACTTTAGATTTGCATCATAACTTCATACCAAATTTACCCTTCAACAAACTTTCAAATATGTCTATTGAAGAGAAGGATCTTCTTTGCAAAGAAGTGCCACATTTTTTCGTTACATTTCTCTCTAAGAGCACCTTGAGAATGCACAAGAATTCCGCAAATGCAGATACATTTGGGGATCTCTTTGATAGCTGTAAAGTCAGAGAATTCCAGTCATCCAACCAAAATGTGGACAAAAAAGCATAAAGTCTACGAAGGGCAGAATTTTCTCATAATTTCTGTACCAACAGGTCAGAAAATCTATCTAAAATAATTCGTGAGAGACCAAAAAACATATGAATCAAGAGCATAACAAGAAGGCTGATAGGCACATCCATGTCAGCAAAAGAGCCATTCTTTCAAACTGAATGCTTGTGCCTCATAAAGAGAGTGAAAGGGCAAAGCGGGCTCTTTCACAGGAGGGGGTCTTAAGAAATCACCTCACGGCAATCCAGAATCGTCGGACAAGAGTCACGGCTCTCCAAAAATCACCGGACTGTAGAAGGAAGAAAAGTGTTTGGAAACCAATGTTCATTTCGTCGTCTATTCAACCAACCGTGCTTCTCTGCATGTCTTCTTCGTGATCCGCTGGTTCTCCGCGTGTCTTCTTTGTGATACGCTGGTCCTTCGCGTGTCTTCAAATTGACTCTTGCTGGGTAGTATAAAACTTTAGTGTTGATAGTCCGACCTTCCGGATCTTTTGGAGGTAAAGGTTAGAACCCAGTTCGGGCTCCTCCGCAAGTGACAGCATTGATGGTTGGACCTGGCACTTAACCCCCATCCCCGAGTTCTTAATTGATTAAGGTTTCCGGTTGGTGCCTTGCTTTGTCCTAGTTGACAATACAGGGAACCTATGCAAAATGCGCAGCGCAAGAGGAGACATGCGTAAAAGTAGCACTGGCAGGAGGGACGATGACATCTACAGTTGTTGAGAACAAAACTTCAGAGGAAAATGCCTAACGGGGTTCCATTCAAGTCTGTGATTTGATTTCATTGAAGATGCAAGTGAAAATTCTAAAATATGTTCAATTATAAGTTTTAGTACAATTGTCTATATTTCAACTTATTCTTTACTTTGCATGTGGAATCATCCATCTCTCCTATTACATTTCATTACTTATGACTTAATGCTTTATCCAAAACAGTTTAGAAAATTTCATTTTAACTGGAGTTTGGTGAAGCGGAAAATCCAAAGGGGACACAGTTTTAGTTTTTCTTTTAGATTGTTTTAGGATTTTTGAAAGTTTTGGAGAGAGACCCTCAAAACCTCTAGGGCATGGAAAACTATCTTTCAAAGTTTAACTTATAAAACTATGCCAAACATCAATTTTTTGTAGAATTTCTACTTAAAACTTATTCTTGCACCCTCTTGGATAGGAAACTTGCCTTACTCATTTATCATTTATCCTCAACATGGCAAAACTCTATGGACATTGATTTGATTCATATGAAAGTGATAACATAACTGTAAGGTCTTTGGACTGGAATGACTTTAGAATCCATTAATTAAAAAGGGTAAATGACTTGCAGAGTGCACTCTGCACTTAATGGATTCTAAAGTCCCAAAATAAAAAAAGGCTTCCTCCTCGTGTGTAAAATTTCGGTTCCCTCAGGCAATCTATAAAAATCCATTAATTAAAAAGGGAAAATGACTTGCAGAGTGCACTTTGCACTCATTGGATTCTAAAGTCCCAAAATAAAAAAGGCTTCCTCCTTGTGTGTAAAATTCTGGTTCCCTCAGGCAATCTATAAAGACTATTCAAAACTTGTGTTACAAGCATTTACAGATAAAAATTTTTCGACGTGTGTCAAAATGCTGGTTGACGTAAGGAATTTTAAAAAACTCCATGAAACACTTTCACCTTTTTCATTTATTATTATTATTATTATTATTATGTTTTAATTTTTTTCCTGTAGCTTGTTATTTTATTTTATTCCTATTAAGAAAATCTGCAAAAGCTTACTACATATGCAATTCCCCTCGCGCCTTTAAATAACTATGCACCCGGAGAATACAGGGGCACTCCATTAGTCTGGTGTCTACGTGCATATAGTTATGTGCATTATAGAAGTTTCAATACATCTAAAAGATGTATTCCATGCATTGAACATAGACATTCATCTGCTTACAAATTGGATAAAGGTAAGCAACTCTAACATCTTTGCTCTCTTGGTTCTATTTTTTATACCACCAGTGATTTTTAAGTTTAGTTTTTCATAATGAACATTTTTCAATTTTAATGCCTAGCAACCAAAGTGACATTGATACAGTTTCTTCTCGTAGCAAATGTCGGGATTAATTTCAGAAAATTGCTTCTCACCCATTTCTTTCAAACAAATTTTAATCCTTTATCCATTTTGGTTTCCTTAAATACAATTGTTTCTTGATTGTAGAATTCTATATTTTCCATTTCTTAGCTGCATGTAATCTCTAGAATATTCAGGATTTTTGCTGTTAAATTGTAAATTCCACCTTAAGAACCAAGTATATTCTGGATTTTAATTCTTGCTTTTATCAAGCCCTTCTAGGTATAAGGGATTGGGTAAAAAGCTGAGGTAAATGTGGCAAAAGTTGTTTTCTGAGAAACAACTACATTGAGAATTTTGAAAGAGTGGTTCTATGTAAAAGCCTCCCTTGGGTAAGTAGCTGGGGGTAATTGTTGAAAAAGTTGTTTTCTGAGAATCAACAATATTGGGAATTATGAAAGCGGTTCCATGTAAAAACAAACCCATCTTGTAGTTTTGAGACACTACCCTATTATTTGGTTTGTAAGAGATACCAGTACTTGTAGATTAGAATTTAGCTGAAGTCGTCTAACAGTTGCCTTGGTATGAGCTAATTTTGACAGAAATTCTGGAAAACAAACAATTTTAAAAAGTTGAAGTTGATTATGTCAGGTTCATTTATCACATACTCCAATTGTACTACGATTCTGAAAATATTATAACTCGATACAGTTGAGTATTTGAGTAGAATTCTTAGTGTTGTTCAGCAATAAGTAGAAGATATCTAAACGAATGATAAAAATAAAGTCCTGAACAATATTCAGCATTCAAAACCAGTACAACTAATAAACCAGCGGATCACGAAGAAGACACACGGAGAAGCGCGGTTGGCTGAATAGACGACGAAATGAACAGTGGTTTACCAAAGAACTCTAGGGTAAAATGCCTTACGGCATAAAAATTGTCGTGCAAGCATAAATGGGAATACTATTCGGTCAGATACTCCTTTTTTCAGTCTGGAAAGAAAGGGCAAAATAGGGCTGATAAAGAGATGACCAGTCCAATTTTTGGACCCTGCGCCTACAAAGGATGTCTAAAGTCAGAAGTGAAAAGCTCTAAATTCAATTCTTTCATTCTTCCTACTAAAGGTTAATAGCAATGGTATACTGACCCCATTCGATCTAATAAGTTCTGGTAGTAGTTCCTAGGGCAGTTTTGAGGATTCCGGAGTGGGCATACCCATATTAAAAAAATAGGAACATCAAGAAAAATGTAGCTCAAAACGTTTTTCTTCTTCTGATGATGATGGTGGTGGAATCCCGCCCATAAGGATAATATTAAAATATTGCTCACTCATTGGGCACACAAAATATAGAATTGGTTTGCTTAGTGATAAGTCAATGGCCAACTCACAAGTGCCCAACGAGTCAAATCACCGACTTGATGCTAGCTAGCAATAGGAACTCAAATCATTTTACTTTTTTTTTCCCATTATGATGGTGGAATCCCACCCCTTCTAGAGAACATTTCAATATTTCTCACTCCTAGGGAAATGAAACTACATAAGCAAGTTGCATAGATATAAAAACGTACTCGAAGAGTCAACTCACAAGTTGCTATGAACTTTTACTTAAATTGTAAATGAACATCACCAAATTTCATTAATCTTACCAAAACTAGCACAAACCTTAAATCACTAAATACACTTGTAACCTAGCTTAACCTAAAAACTAAACCACTTCCTAAAACATGTCCAAATGTCAATACCTCCCCTTTCAAAATAACAATACAACCTAAATGATATCTTAATAATGTCAATACCTCCCCTTCCAAAATAGCAATACAACTTAATGTTATCTTAATAATTCAATGCATTACCAAAAGAGAGCATAAACATGCTTAAGCTCATTCCAAATTAACAAAGAACCTCAAGTTCGATTGTTCAAGTATATTGAGAAATAAACCAATACGATAAATATATTGAAAAAGCTACACCTAGACTATGTAAAATTTAAAACAAATAGTATTTTTATGTCACTCTCCATTGCCCCAAAAATTGATTTTAAACTATTTCCACTTTCCCAATGTATGATAACTTAAAAAGTTACAATTACCAACCTAGGAATTCAAAAAAAGGCCCAATGTAAAGTGAATTAAAAAGTTACAATTACCCACATAAGAATTTTAAAAAGATGATTTTACAAATGACTTGTGATGTTACAATTACCAAAGTCGGGAATTACAATTACCAAAGAGATGTTACAATTACTTCGTCTGCAATTTTTTTTAATCCCAACCAACCAACATAGCAACACAACCATCTGAGAGCCCTCCTCAACACACAAGGTAACATCACTCATAACGAGCGAGTAATCCGAGGACCTTAGAATTAATTAGGAAAGAAACTCTGGGCACATGATGGAGCTATAAGAAAATAGTGTATGGGATATTTGCTATCTATTTTACATGCAAACAACCAAGTAGAGCTGGAAACCCACACAGTGTTAGTTCACCGTTAGGCTAAACTTTTCCCAAATTATCTATATTTCCAACTACCCTTTCTAAGTTTTGGGCGGAAACACTTATTTGGCTTCGCTTTTTGTTATTTTTTGTTGTTGCAGAAGAGATGGAGTCTACCTCTTGTGTTGCAGAATGCATTGGAGTCCCCAACTATGGCAACTAATTGGTTGTCAGTTTCCCTGTGCCTTTATTGCTATTAGGATTTACTAGAACATAGGCATGAATTCCCCAGATTCCACATGAAAATACCGTGTCATCTTCACTCAAGAAGGAGAAAAAGGAAGCGCATTTTCGCAGAATATACCCTGTCATTTTAACTCCACTTAGAACACATGCATACAAGAGATTCAAGAAACTCAAAACTCATCTTCACTGAGGGTTTTACTTACCGAGGCCTATCTTGTGCGAAGAACTCAGGGTGCAAAAGGGTATTTGTGGACCATAAATAGTTCGAAACTTAGATCTGCAAGGAACAGAGCGAGAAGATACATAAACTCAGATAAAGTTCTTCCCATAACTTGAACAACAAGCTTCCTCCGTTAATGAGACACCCACATCCATTCCTGGACAAGATAATTAACAAATATATTTATATTCAAGAATGCCGAAAGAAATTGACATCTAGTAAATTATGCGTATAAAGGTGTATTAAGAGAACTAAGGCCTATTCTATGAAAGTAAAATAATTTGGAAATTCAGAAGTCATTGTCGTTGTATAGAAACTTGAAATACCTTTTAAATAATTAGAAAAACAAATATTAAAACAAGAAAAATCATAAACCAACATTTTTCTTTACCTGTTTAATTTCAAAACAAAAAATTCTTCAAAGAAAACGCATTGTACATGTGAATACCAAGATCAACCATCAATGGAAACAAGGTCACCCTGAAAATGGATACTGCCAATAAGAGTTTAGCAACAACTTACAAAATTGCTAGTATATAGACAGACCATGGCAAACAAGTCACTATCTGGATACATGATCCAAGACCACCTTATAATATGATGTTCTGTTCGAAGAAAAGATTCAATATCTGAAATACAACAAAAGTAGAGGGAATTGTTGAAGCAGGTTGTGAATAGGTATTTTTTTTTCAATTTTGAATATGCCTCCTCAGCTTCCTACTGAAGAGCTTGCAGGATTCGATGCTTAAATCCACAGTTACAGATAGTGAAATGAAAAATGCAGCCTCCTTTACACAAGTTATATGCCTCATAGCCAATTGCACCATAGGCTTGTTGCTGAACCCTACTATTGATTCAGGGGTTTTGAATTATTCTAAGCTATACGGGGATGGCGGTTTAGTGGCCGGGCTAGCTGCGATGCCCGATTCTTTTAATGGCAGTTTTGCGGAAATTGATGAATGGCTTGCAGAGGGCAGAAGATATGACAACACCCAGACAAGCCTACAAGATTGACACTAACAACAAATTTGCAATAGAAATGAAATTGCACAGAATGAAATCCAGGAGCAGTGGAAAAACAAAGTACCTGTTTTTTTTTAGTTCTTTGGCTCTTTGAATCAGAATTCCTGCAACTAGAAACAATGCAACTTCTTTGTGCAAACCCACGCAAACTAAATGTGAACAGTAAACACCATTTATGTAGCAGGGAGGGGCGGTCGCCATGACAAGATGTTCAACCACCTCCTCCATGAATAACAAGCTATCTAATAAATTCAGAATAAATGCCAAACTGAGAAAAAAACACTTCATGTTTCGGACGGGCTCTTTCACAGGACGAGCTCTCTAGAAATCACCCACGGCACTGCAGAATCACCGGAAAACTGCGGTTCTGACCAACTCAACAGTCACAGCAAAGCCTATGAACAATGCTCAGCAAAGAGGTGGAAAACACAACAACATTGAAACTTGCAGGCGAAATGGGAGGACAACGAAATGGGAGGACAGAGCAAGGCAGCGACTGGAAACCTTCAACCATCAATGCTGTCACTTGCGGAGAAGCCCGGACTGGGTTCTAACCTTTACCTCCAAAACATCTGGAAGGCTCGACTATCAGAATGGAGGTTTTACACATACTCAACTTGAAAAAACGTGGAGGACCAGCGGATCACAAAGGAGACACGCGGGGATGGGGGTTAAGTGCCAGGTCCAACCATCAATGCTGTCACTTGCGGAGGAGCCTGGACTGGGTTCTAACCTTTACCTCCAAAACATCCGGAAGATTTTCAAAACACGTGGAGGACCACCAGATCGCGAAGAGGAGACATGAAGGACCATCGGATCCCGAAGAGGACACGCGGAGAACCACCAGATCACGAAGAGGACACGCGGAGGAGCACAGTTGGTCGAATAGACGACGAAATGAACAGTGTTTTTCCGAAAAACTTCGGAGAAAAACGCCTTACGACGTAAAAATTACATGGAAAAATACAAATTGATGCCTCAATTTTGGAGTGGCCCTAGTTTTTTTCTATCTATATGAAGATTATGATTGCATGAGTGTGTTCGTCACAAAAAATCATGAATTTTGACTATAAACATGATATCATTCTAACAAATTCTTCCCTGCCTTATGAGGCATGCACACAATAGATTGGAAATATAAAAAAAATACACAGTCACAAGGTGGTACGAATCCTCGAGATTTGAGCATGTACCCTCTCTCTACACCTGCACCCAAACAGTGCAACGTGGAAAACTGAGCCTAATAGGGCAGCGATCTCCTCCCTCGGTTGTCGGATTTCAAGTTTAAATAATAGTTGCCAGCGAAGTCCCCAATAAACCCCATTGGCGAGCTTGGTTAGGACATTGGCCATATATGGCATGCTTTTTTTTTTTAAGTTAAGAAGGTGGTTAGCCATTTGTTAGAGGGATAATCCACATGTCACTATTACATGTACGTTAACATATAATAAAACTTGGAAACATAAAACAATGTGTCAAATAATAATTCCCTCCAACGTTTTGGCATATATGGAATATGGTTTTAACATCCAACCAAATATATGGTTGTAACATCCCATAAGGTTATTATGGTTGTAACATCCCATTCCTACTCTGATCTCCAGAATTGAAGGTTTATTAAATTCACACCTCGCTCCTTTTAAATCTCTGAAAGTTTGGGATATTGGTCCTAAAACTGTTTTGGCCTTTCCTTGTGGCTTTTTCGATGGGGCAGCAGTAGAGAATATTGGCGGCTCAGGGTTTGTGATATTTTTAAATGAGCATCATTTCTTCAGTTTTACCATGGGTTGTGGTCATGGTACTAATACAAGAGCAGAATTATTGGCTTCTTGGGCTGTTCTTAAAGTTAGTTAGATGATGGGTCTTCCAATACATTTGATTTTTGGAGATTCAATGGTTATTATTTCTTGGCTCAATCGATCTGCGGCACTTGATATTCCTGCTCTGATGCATTAGTGTAAGGATATGAGAAATATGCTTCAATTGGCCCCTCAGGTGATCTTCAAGCACATTTTCCGTGAGCATAACTCACTCGAAGATGGACTCTCAAAACAGGCCTTGAATTTGGATATGGGTCATGGATTCTTCTATGAAAATATGGATGGTATGGTCATAAATGATGGCCATTTTGTTCTATTTTAGTTGCTGGGGCATTTTTTCCATAGTATTTGACTTTCAGCATATGTTTGATCATTCTGTTACTGTTTTGTTTTGAGTCCTCTCTGCTAGCAAGTTTTGCTCAGGATTATCTGATTGTCGATCACCTTCGATTCTTTCTCAGCATATTCTGATTTGATATCTCAAGGATGATGAGAAAAGTCTGCTATGATCAATTTTTTTTTTACTTTTTCTGGATGCAGTAGATAGTATGGCTACGTTTGTTTATGTGATGCATTGGTTGCTGAAGCTTTGCTCAGTCACTAAGATGCTTTGTAAATTATGTCTTTTGATTCTCATGAATAACAAAGGATGGTATTTTTTCCTCTGAAAAAAACATCCCATAACAATAATATATAAATATCCCTCGTGGGTTGGAAAGGACCCCTCTTCTTGTTATTCATTACAACTTTTCCATATAGAAATGTGATATATAGTTTTAACAACCCAAAGTTTGATGGAAAATCTATATGTGGGTAGTTAGAATATTTTAAAATTTTTGCCATTTGTGCCAATCAACCATTAAATGGGGGTTGGATGGATTCTTAGATGGATTCTTACAGGAATATTCCAGCATCATTCGGTTGGTCCTCTCCCCAACCACAAACACATTTAAACTTAAATAAAATATTTTCCATAGTGTATAACAAGCAATAGTGTGTGATGTACGTAGTAGTAAAGGAATTAGGGTTATGGAATGGAGGTCATGGGCTTGAAATCCACAAATCTCACAAAATTTTGGTGTATTAACCATATAGTAAATTTTGTATTAACCATATAGTGGCCAACTGGGACTACCACGTGGCATCTTTGTATTGGTAAATGTCTTTTTCGCCTCAGCACCAATGATGCCATGTGTCGTGCAAAGGTACATCCATGCTGGTTTCCAAATCATCTGCCCAATAAACAATACATATGCCACATGGTGCCATGTGGGTTTTCCACATAGGAACTGGTTTCCAAATCATCTTCCCAGTCACCAATACATATGCCACATGGTGCCATGTGGGTTTTCCACATAGGAACTGTACACTTGTACATATGTCATTTTATCCCTTTAATTGGTTCCACATGGAACCCGCTTTTTCCATCCCGCACATTAAAAAATGTCTATCCAAAACTTCATAAGTTAATAACTTTCCCATTTGGAGTCCGTTTGAAAAAAAAACAAATGTTGTCAAAAATGTCTCGGTGAACTCTATGATATGGTGTGGGTTTTGTTGAGTTTGAAATTTTGACCATTAGAGATCCTCCTGGATCATTCCTCCCCATTAAGAGGCTTTTGGGCCCCCAAAAGAATTATCAGTCAACATATAAGTGAGTGGATGGTTACCTCATTTTCCACTTCTCAAGCCACCATGCTTTACTTGGATGAGTGCCAATCTCTTCCTTCTTCTCTCGAACTGCTTGGTGCACATGAAATTTCATAATGATATGCATGCTTTGCCATCATTTATTTGTTTGTTGCAGTAACCTTAAACCACTGTCATGTTGGTCTGTGGACATAAATCAATATTCTTATTTAGCTTGGTTTCCATCATTCTCCACTAGCTTGTGGGGAGTCCAAAGCGCTTACATGCTGGAAATGATGAGCAATTTTCTCAATAACGACTTGCTTATTACATGGAATCAAGTTACAAATGAACCTATCCACCTCATGACCCCTTACAAAATCCATGGAGCATTTCTCCTAAAGAAGGTTAGGATTAGGTAGTGGTGAGTACAACCCCAATTTTCTATTAGCAGGCTTGAAAAAGCACAACACACATTCGTTTACATTCATGGTTATAATTATTTCCATCCCAAGGCACAAACATGTGCACTACAATTCTACCAAAATGCCCAAATACAAGAGAAGTGCAAGCTTCTCCAATTACATGCATATCAATGGTAGAGACATAACATTTTCCACAATGGTATAGTATCTTGTCCCGCAAACAAAATTTCTTCACCTACATACCATTTATTAGCCTCTGACATACATCCTTGAACACCTCATCAATAAAATATTTTCCAACATGAACTAAAGAAGCATTCTTCAAAACAATAGGTGCAAAATTAGGAGGACTAAAAAACACATTAGTACTCATGGCTTCAATCTTGAATGGCTATTGAAGGATTGGTAATGCCAACACTCATGTTGCACTAATCATTTCTTCCCATGTGTGGAAGCTTGTGGTTTCTTTCCTCCCCATTGAGAGGCTTGTCCCCTTCCATGCACTTCATTCTTAGAACAAGGATCAAAGCCATCATGAGACTTATCGGGATCTTTTTCTTTTATGGTCGTTAACACAATATTCTTGTTAGCATTCATAATTATTTTCATTGAACCTGCACTAACAGGTGATGAGTTATCCTTCATGCTATGAGCTCTAACAATTCAATCCAATTCCATTTGTTTATACAATTCAAGCGCTTGTTCCGAAAAATCATTGTTTTCATACCCTCTGATCATTGCATTCCAAAATGAAATATCATACTTGCATGATTCCTCAAATATAAGGCGTGCACAATCCATTTCACCTAGCTAAGCGTACACTACAACCAATTTTGTGAGAAAAAAGGTGTTGCAGTCAAGTCTCGTTGTGATCATGCGGGCATGAAGCTGTAGTAGTTGTTTTATGTTGTCACAAGCCTAAAAAACATAAGAAAATAAATTGGGATTAATATTGTTGGGGTAGGGTTGACGTTTGCCAGAGGCAAAAATGGTAGCAACAGTGTGATGGATACATTCGGTATTGGGATTTTGAAACGAGAAGGGTGTATTGGTGGGATTGTTAATGGTGAAACTGTAAAAGTTATCTGAATTATGATGTAATAATGCAAGCTATTGGAAAAATGAGACCATTGCAGAGGACATCAGTGTTTTGGGGATGAAATCAAACTAAATCATATGGTTGCACAGAGTCCGTATGTACCATATAGCTCAATCATTTGAGTTAATTTTCTACTAGAGAGATAATGTAAATCCAAGTCCTAAACTTCAATTTCTATCTTAATAAGAGAAATTTTGAGATATGATTCAATGACCGTCTTAGGGTTTATTGCTTCTCCCTGGATTGATGTCTAGGGTTTTTCTCCTATTGATGAGATTCCATCAACTTTCTCTCAACTTTGTAGGGCTGTCATGACCTTCCTCTTAGCCTGTTAAGTGTTGTCGTGATTGTATTCATCATGTATATGGATACTATGATTGTGTTCAACCTATCTGTGTTCATGATCCTAGGGAGTGGGTAACGGTTCTTGATAATCATTTTGTTAAGATTACGGTAATCGATGCACATCCGCATCATAACATCCTTCTTCTTTATGAAAAGTATCGGTGCTCCCCAAGGGACACACTTGGTCGGATATATCTTTTTTCTATCAACTCTTGCAACTGCAGTTTGAGTTCCACCAACTCTAGTGCACTCATGCAGTAAGGGGTTTTTGAAGCCGAAACTGATCCTGGTGTCAGTTCTATGGAAAAGTCTAGGTCTCATTTCAGAGGTAATCCAGGGATTTCCTCAGGGAATACGTCCTTAAATTCTACAAGAAAGAGGAAGTCCTCTATGCACTGTTCTCTCTCATCCTCTATGTCTCGGATATTTACGACAAACAACTTGTATCCTTTTCTAATGCACTTCTTTGCTTGTAAGGCAGATATCTGTCTTACCAAAACTTTCTTTGGTATGCCTTGAATCTTCACTTGATTCCCTTGGCTATCTGTAGACAAGATTGACTTGTGTAAGCAATCGAGCATGACATGGTGTTGTTCCAACCAGTCCATGCCCATAAGTATATCATATGATCCTAAAGGTAGGATGTTCAGGTTTAGTTTCATAAGAAAACCATTCAGGTTTACCTCACAATCTTTAACTATTTCCAAAACTTTCCATTTCGTACCTGTGGCTAATTGTACTAACCAAGGTTTATCATGTTTTTCTTTACCTAGTTTACAAACATCAAGAATTTTAGACGATACATAGCTCTGGCAAGCACCGGGGTCAATCAGTATTGAAATAGAAGTGTTCAAGATCTTACCTTCTATCTTAACCATGGTAGCCTGATGGTCTGCTTTTCAGCCATCCAAGGATGCATAAATCTGCGGTGCTCTAGCTATGTCCTCTACCGTGGGTTCTTCTTGTAAGTTGTGTAAGACCCCATTGGTCTTGTTCTTAGAATCTCGGGCATAATGAGGCCCGCTGCATTTCCAGCATTTGATATGTAGCGGGGTAGCATCTGCTCCCCCAACTGATATTGGCTTGTTAACATTTGGAGCTAGTACATATGGCTTTGTACCTGACTTGTTGAAGTTCTTGTTTGCTGGAAAGTTGTTGTTCTGTTTCCTGTACGGGGGTGGGTTAAAACCCGGTTTACGATTGTTAGAGAAGTTCTTGGACTTGTCTCTGTTTCTGTTCATGTTCTCTTCCCTTTGCTGTCCATGCTCATAGCAGAGCCTAGATTTGTGCAATGTGGTGTCCAAGGTTTTAGGCATGTCAAACTCAATCCTTTCTCAAAAGTTGAGAGGAAGACATCCTAAAAACTACTGGATCTTTACCTTTTCATCCTTGATGTATGGCACATAATGTAACAGATCTAGAAATCTGTTAATAAAAGCATCCATAGTCATGGATCCCATACACAACTCGTGAAACTCTTTCACCTTTTCGACATATAATTTTCTTGAAAGATCTCGCGGAATTTACTCCAGCGTATTTCACTTACCTCATCTTTCTTGGTATGTTTCAAGTCTCTCCACCATCTCGCTGCTTTGTCATTTAAATGATAAATGGCTAGTCGAGCCTTCATTTTGCTAGAGTAGTTATGAACTCGAAAATATTTGCTCATACCCAACAACCATTCTTCAGCTTTCTCCCCTGAGATCACCTCTCCTTCATAGGTTGGGGCTCTTATCTTTCTGAACTCCCCCCTGGAGATTGTCATCACTTCTTTGTTTCTTTCTGCATGGAGAAAGAGAGTCCTCACTGGAAGTACTATGATATTCTCCTTCTGGAGGTTTAGGGGTATGTTCCTCTTCTCTTGTGCTGTTAGCCCATTTATGATAAGGTTCCTTCCTGAACCTGTTTGTGGAATGAGTGGGTTTCCCTTGCGGGCTTCCTCTCATCATATTTCGCAGCAATGCTTCTTTGATTGCTTGTTGTTCCTTTCTTTCATTCAAATTGTCATCTCTGAAAGTTTGCAAGTTTGCTTGAAGAATTTGTATTGTTTTCATAATATCAGAATTCAGTTCCACCACCAACTCTACTTCCTGGGTGGGGGTATTCAATTTCCCTTGCCGGCTGTTATCTTCTTCAGTGTTCATGATCTGAATTGTTCTGTAAAAATTCTTGAAATCACAAATTTTAATAACAGGAAAAATTTCTGTTAGTTAACAAAATTTTAAATCATACTTTATTTTCCTTGCAACGAATGTCTGGTACACCTATTAGGTCTCTTCGTGTTGAAATTGGGCTCTAATACAACTTGTAGTGTCCCAAAAAATTGAAAATAATTTTTTTTATTAGGCTAGTCAAAACTACCCATGCTGGACATTAATTGAACTTTGCGGAATGTGTCGTACTCTGATTGTACTGCTGTATTGTCATAAGCTATTCTTACATCCTGCTTCCATATTTCTCAATGTGGTTATTAATATGTTACTTACATTGTTGTGATGTTGACTACTGTTTGTACTATGGTTAAGCATTGAAGTGTAAGTTAGGTATTTGCTTACGTGCTTCATTGTTTATTAACATATACTTACTGTCATATACATGATTCTAACTTGACTTTGTTAATGGATAAAGGGGTGGAGTGGCGGGACTAGTTTCCGTTGTAAACACCTGAGGGGTAACAGTCTCTAATTGTCACAATGGGCTTAATTAGTTCTGTTGAACTAATGCATTCTTGTTCTGTTTTTGTGCAGGTGCACTTGGCGACAGAAACTTGTTTGTAAAGATTAACGAAAAGTGCCGATTGTTTGGTTACTAATGCTTGCATTTGTAGCTCTATCCTAGTGACATTCACTGGTGGTTATTATTATTATTTATGGACTTTATGCTAGTGATGGGGTCGCTACCGCACCTATTAATTGCATGACACAGACTTGTTTATTTATGTGACACTGATTTATCCAGGTGTAAATGATTATGACTTGATTAAGTCCTATCATATTCTTACTATATGGTTTTAATATTAGTCATATAATACAATTGCAAACACCTTAGCTTAAACATTTCCATGGAATATTTCATATGCCATGGACTTAGTGCTTAAAGCCTAATTATTTGATGCATGTAGGGTTTTATGCAAGTTGCAAAGGTTTTCAGACATGGTTTAATATTGTGACCTAAACTATGGAGTTGTGGGTTTTTGTAGAAGATATTGGGGGCCAGGGTGGTGACATAAATGTGCCTCGGGAAAGGTGGCAACCCCACTTAGGGATTGGTTTAGTCGTTAGTTTGGCTCATTTGTAGCTCTGCTCCTATGTGGGTGAACGAAGGCAATGGTGATGGCTTAGCAGATAGGTAAGACGGGTGTTCTATTTCATAGCATAATTTGCTTGTTTGGTTTTCATAATTTATCATCCTTCTCATCATGGATTTCTGTCTGTGGTTGCAGGTTTGTAGAGGTGGCGAGAGAAGGTGTGGGTTGTAGCTCGTGGGAAAGACCATGGGAAAATCCATACCCTTCGGTAAGCCTGCTATATTTTTCTTCGACCCACTCAAACTTGCACTCTTCGAGTCTCTCCTCCCCAGTAAAACTTCTCATCCCAAGCCTCCACTCTGATTTATATTCACCATAAACAACACGATTCACCGACATTTCACTAGCTACTATTATAGTTTACTCTTATATTCTTCTCTGGGAAACTAGTACAAGCAAACATGTATATTCATCTAAGTGAATGAAATATTGATGACAAAGTAGATTAATATATATTACCAGGACCACTGAGTCACGAGCTGAAATAACAAGAATATAAGCACAAGAGGTTCAGGTTTGTGACAATCCGTCATTGAATTTTCCTGCAGTTTGAAATTCAAATTTAAATTTGCCTCGCAATTTGGAAATCAAATACACACAGGGAAAATTGCTAATTCAAATACACACAGGGAAAATTGATGGCGAGCAGGGATCAAATTTGAAGGGCATAGTCGTATTTCACTTTGAAGGGTTGTGGGCTGTGAGAAATTGAACACTAAATTATTATTTCATTTGAAACTGTAAGTGTATAACAAAATTTCATTATTTATTAAAAAAATGAAAATAAGAATAAATAAATCCCAAGTGATTAAACATTTACATGGAATTAGTGAGATAAACCATGTACATAATGATTTATCATGTCCAAATTCTTTTTTTCTGGGGGATTACTCAAGAGTTAGTATAGAAGAGGAGAGACTAAAATAAAGGTTGAGAATGAAGAACATGTAGTGGTGATGGAAGAGGAGACTCGGGAAAACCCCATTTAGAAAGAGATTAGTGCACTTGTTTTGTTAATGTGAACATAGTGATAACCATTAGGAGCATTGGTTTTTTGTATTGCATTGTGAAGGGAAATGTTTGTTTTCTATCATGCGAAAGTGATTAGAGTAGTTGAGAACTACTAGCGACCTTATTTGAATGCATAATATGAAATTGGGGATGAAAGTATCCTCACGGGGTGCTAAAGCTTATTTGTGTCTAGAATTGTTTTGAGAAGAGCTCCACTACTAGAAGTGCTATGTTACAAGGCCAAAAGAGATCACGCAGGAGATTCCTAACATTAATAACAAAAACTAAAAAGATGATTTTTGTCAAGTGCCAAAGTATCCACCTAAAACTAGTGTACTTCTAACATTGTACATCCTTCAGAGATTTAAAATTGTTAATCCTTGTTGTGACCACTTGATCATTACCATAACCAATGGTTTAAAGAAACAACATAAAAGTAAAAAAATTAGAAGAATAAGTTTTCCATGACATTTTACCTTACATGTTTTGAAATGAACTTTTCTACATGCTATTAAAATCATTGGATTATTATATTTCCAACTAAAAACATAAGTTTTTTCCAATCCACATTTCCATTAACAACCAAAAGTTACAAATACCATCACAAAGCTAATTAATATGTTTGCCCATATGGACCCAATTCGTGAGTAACTAGCCATTCAATTTCAAACTCCACCTAATCCCTAAGCATCGTCTTCACCATAATACACTGAAGTATTAGAACACTTGAAAATTTATCCTTCAAACTTTAGTATTGAGTCTACTAACATCTAGATATCAAATGAGAGGGATTGATAGGGATTCCCATTTTTGTTTTCGAAACTCGATGCATATAATTATTATTCAAACACATTGGAAAAGTATCCTTCAAACTTCAATGTGGATCTTACTAGTATATGGACCTCACACAAGAACAAGTTTGAGAGGGCTTCCACAATTGTCTTTTCAAAATTCCATCTTATATTTATGTGAAAAGGTTAGACAAAAAATAATGACTATTATATACTGTAGTATCTTTGTGAACCTTACATGATTCAAAAATGTCATTTCGACAAAAAAACATATTTACAATCTCTTCTCTTAAATTCTGGCCGTGATAGTTTTAAGGAGTGGTATCCAAGGTAATTGTAGACTCCATTTGTTATGTCAACATTACAAACCTTTATCAAGGTTCATCATCAATACAATGAGTCTAGTTGAGTAACCGATAAAGCTTTATTAATATATCTTTAACAACACATTTCAAGAGAAAACTAGGAAATTGATAATGTTGACTATATAACTAAGACCAAACCCAAACCCTAAAAATGTTAAGCTAAATAATAAGGAAGTCTAAGTTGTGATTAAAACAAACACCCTAAATTGCTACAATGATTCTAAACTTAGAATAGATTAAAAATCTAAATTAAATTTATTAATATTAAATATTTTTCTTTATGAATAAATTGTGAATTACTTAACCTATTTTTTATAAACTATAGAACTAAATGTAATATCTAATTCTAACCTAGAAACACTACAATTTTTTATATAAAAGAATAATTTAAGAGAATGTTTTAATGATTAGTGAGTTATTGGCCATAACCTAGGAAATATTTAATGTAAAAAAACAACCGAAATGATCATAACTCATTTACTCTAGTATAACCTAAAAGGCATAATTCTAATAAAAAATAAAACTTTAAGATTAATCTACGACTTAATCTTGTATTGCTATCTAATCTTTTTATAATAAAATTTAACCTCGATTTCATTAAAGAACATTGCAATAATTGAAGAGGGGTATCTTTTTTAACAATGTAAATGAGGTCAATTATGGTAAAAAAACGTTTTTGTTTTAGCAATTCATCTCTTTGATTATTTTCATATTCAAAGGTACTTTTTTTTTTTGGTCTATTATAATTTATAGTCTATGGTCAATTTTGAATGTACACAAACTTATTGGAAATCGAAAATGAAAAGAAAATCATTTTGAAACAATAAGTGTGTACCCCAAAGGAATAGTGATTGAGACTAGTCACAATAGTAAGAGGGAGATATACCCCTCTAGGTGAAATGCACCATGAAAAACATGTTATCATTTACGTATGTAATATCAAACTCTCATCTCCCTATATATTGCTTTCAGTGCTTGTAGTTCCTATAATGTAATGAAATTGAGTTGGAATGCCCGTAGTGCCTATAATGGTTCAGTCTATCTATGCATGAACTATTCATGAACAAATCTATCTATCCATGACATAAGAAAGACTGGGTGAGTAGGTAGACTGTAGTAAGGGAGGGAGCACAAAGAAAAAACCAAATTCAACACAAATTTAAATGGTTTACATCCAATGCATACATTGCACATTCTTATCCATGTGGCCTCCCTAATGCAGGGGTTATCCTCATAGAAGTAAATACCTTCTATACCCTTAATTATATAAATCATAGAAATTGGAAATAAAATAAAAAAATCATTTCCAAGTCTCTCCAATATTGACATCTTATCCTAGCTAATTTACGGAAACACTTCAAAATCTCCAACAAATATCAAGTATTTTAAACTTTTAATTTTAATTTTGTTTTGTTTTATTATGGTTTATGGCTTTCAGATACACAGAAAATAATTGTAAATCAGAAATAAAAAGAAAATCATTGCCACCACCTAAATGTTTTAGGATTAACAACTATTTATTCAACCTCCTGGAGCCCACAAGAGATGACTATAATACACACTCGATTATTTTGTGGAAACCTATAATTCACATCTCTATGGCCCTCACACGATTCACATTGGCAATCGTGGGGGCATCTTCTTCCATTCATGTCATGGAGAAAGATCTCATACAAATATGGAGACACACGCGTGGATACAACATTATCATTATTTTAGCTAATGCAAGTCCATACATATATAAAGAAGTCTCTACTCTCTCGGTCCTAGGAGAATATAGTTTATTGAACTTAGATAAGGGACAACTCTGTCGGGTCTGTGAAAAAGTCGTTCATTGATAAAATAAGGCATTGGAATTCGGAAGGACCTTTGAATGGAGGATTGATTGCACTCAGTGGAGGCTCTATTGGTCAAGTGCGATTGGGCCTACCTAAAAGAAAAAACCCAGAATGTAATACCTAATGCTTTTAGGCAACAATTTTTTTTATCAACTCTAAATTCAGCAGCTATGAATCATGTCCTCCCCAAATGCTCAATTCGAAGTGATCAAACAAAAGCCCCAATTTTAGGTGGATTATGGATAGTCCCTACAATCTATATCGAGTTTATCACCCCTATCAGAAAGGTTAAGTATTTATTAGTCCACTATAAGGAAGAAATTAAAATTCTCCAACCAATATCACTACAAGTTGGGTGTTTAGTGTCTACCATAGTCAACAAGGAAGATCAATCATAAACACACATTTGGGAGGTTTGCGACAGAGAGGCTATTGAAACCATGTTCTTTGCTAACTCACTGAACTCCCAGTCCCTCATTCATGAACGTCCGTCGAGGATTCCCTTGTTTAGATATATTGGTAGACAATTTTTGCTTCTTGTTGCCATTATTAGAAAGCCGACAGGAAAACAGAGGGGTCGAAGTCTACAACATTTACAATGTCGGTTGTTAAATATTTTATCCTTTCAAATTTTGGATTTCATTAAGGAAATTGGAATAATTCAAACATTTGTATTCAATTATTTTTCTTTCTTTCAACCTAATGTTTACAATTCATGGCAGATAAAGAGCATTGACATATTTGGAACTCAAATACCAGGCTCTTTCTGCTTGCTCCTCTTCCTAAACGAAGTTGTGGTCCTAGGCTATGAAAGTATACATTATTTTGGTTTTGATTTCATTTATATACTGGCTTTTTTAAGGTTACATCTATTGAGTATTTGAGACTTAGTCTAGATAACGCATGGTTGCATAATACATTACAAATTTCAAACAACATTTTGGATGGAAAAGTTTTAAACCCTTATATTTATAACATGAGAAGGAACCCCAACAAGCAACACATTTAACATTTCTCCATATATAAAATTCTACGCAAGTACAAAATGTTGTACATACCTGTAAATTCACGACAACCAAGTCGACAGCTTAGCTCTATGAAATCTTCTAGAGGAAATAGAAATTAGGGAGACACTGAAACATGGAATTGGAGAGTTGAGAGTCTGAGTCCCGACCTCCAACTGGTCTATACTTGTAAACCCAAGATAATGTTTTTTCTCCCATAGACTTCGCCAATCTCTTTAAGTTCAGGGGAGCTCAATCTAGCCTACCCAACGTTCTACTTTTGCTTCTCTTGCTCCTACCTATGACTTAGGTGGCACCTTTGAGTTGTGCACCGTAGAAGAAACGAGGAATTAGAATGCGCAACTGTTTCCTTCTTCAAAAAGACGATTGAAATCAACAACATCTCAATTCCCCAATATCTCGGTGCTCCTGAGTTGGTTTCACTTTCCCGAGTTAGGTGAATGGATGTTTGTGTATTTCACATGATTACAAAAAAAATAATTTTATAATTGCTTCTACATAACATAGATATATCTGTGCAGGTGAGGGAAAAATGGGTATTGTTTTTGTGAGGTGTCCAAAGACTTTTAGAGATCATTCTTCGTTTTGAGGGCCAGATCAGATAGCCCACAAGAGGAAGAGGAAGACGAAAAAGAGGAATCAAGTCAAAAGGTGAGGCGAGTGAGGAGCGGAGACACAATAGCGATATTTGCCAGATCAGCCCACTGGTGGTATAATGATGGCAACGAGCCTCTCCAAATCGTAGCCATTGTCAACGCATCCATCCCTCATAATTAGCTCGGGCACAAGAGTTACTACGTAAGCATCCCAACAAATTAAGGAATGATAATCTTCAGTTAGGTATATGACAAATTATTTCATTTCTTTTAGAACGAACTATATGCATATTGTACAACCCTTCTCTCTGGTTGGAACTTCGTTCCAGTTGCCTTTGTCTCTGTTTCCTAACCCTCTTCCTCCGATGATACGGCCATACTAAGTGGCATAGGTGGACCGTGCGAGGCTGGGAGTGCCAATTCAAATGATTATGACCCCAGTAAATGAATGGAAATTTGAATAAATCTTGGAATCCTGGACTAAATAGTATAGGATATGATTCATGAACACAAACAAAAGGCGATGTGATGCTAGCCTGCTACCAAAGATTTGTCATCCCAGTCCTATGGTGGTCATGGAAATGTCTAGCACTGGGTGAAACCATGGAATCCAACAAAGATTGCTCAATGCATTGTAAATTACAACTTGTAAGTTGTAACCCAAAAACCAACACCATTAGTTTCTCCTTATGGAGCCTTGACAGTCTGAGGGTTCTCAAATCAATTCACCATCCATAGATACGACTCATATGAGCATTTAATTTCACATCATATACTCAAATACTCAAGTGACTTATAAGTTGTGAGATCACGTGACTCGGTGAACAAGAAGATGCCAGATGGAAAACCAAGTTGGTAGGGTGGCATTCTCTTAGACCAAGATTTAATGAAGTTGGTGAATCAATAATGCATGCAAATTCCATTAAATTCTTTAAAAGTGAACATCGAATCTCGAGTCATAGTCCAAACTCATCGAGTTGAACTTGGTACTAGGCAGCACAGTGTCCCACCGCTGTCCATGCCCATTAGGACCGAGATCCTCATCCATGATCTAACTATTTGAGGGAACTTGGGCAGACTTTGAGTCCCAACTCTTCCACAGTCCACTGAATCATTGATAAACCCTGGAAGGGAAAATTTTGTAGCTTCCCTTTTGTTGCAAATTTACCCAAGCTCACTCAATTTCATTATTGACGTGCTCGAAATGAAACTAATTTTTTTTTGCATGATAAAATTCCTCGTGGCCTTTTATGAAGGGTAAAATGGCCTTTAAAGGGCTCTGAAGGCTTCAAATTTGAAGCCTAATTACGAGATATGGTTGTATGTACTGATACCAGGGTTGCATTAAACATGAATTGATAGCTAGAGCTCAAGCGTCAGGCGGTTGCATGGATGACGAGATCTATGGCCACATCTGCTTGCCATCGCACATGACAGAGAACGTGGTTCTAGTTTCAGTTTCTGGTTGTGCAATCCATCCCGGATAATCGTGCCATCACCATGCGCATAGTCCCCCATCATCAGCGGCATGATTTTCATCTCATCACTCATATGGTGCATGAGCAAAGCTAAGCATACCCTGCTGACATACTCTTTAAGAGTGTGTAGAGGGGTGGATAGCTCTCGTCCACATAAACAATACAACATGGAAACTGAGCCTAATAGGTCGAGGACCTCCTCCCCTCAGCTATCGAATTTCAAGTTTAAATAATAGTTTCTAGTGGAGTCCCCAATGAACCCCATTTGTGGGCTTAGTTAGGATGCTGGCCATATATGGCATGTTCATTGTAACTATTACATGTACGTTGACATATAATAAAGCTTGGATACATAAAAAAACGTGCCAAATAATAATTCCATCCAACTTGTTGGCATATATGGAATATGGTTTTAACAACTAACCAAATATGTGGTTGTAACATCCCATAACAATAATATATAAATATCCCCCATGGATTGGAAAGGAACCCTCTTCTTGGTATTCATTAAAACTTTTCCATATGCAAATGTGCTATATATTTTTAAGAACCTTAAGTTTGAAGGAAACTCTATATGTGGGTGGTTGGATATTTTAAAATTTCTTCCATTTGTGCCAACCAACCATTAAATGGGGTTGGGTGGATTTTGGCAGCTAGATTCCAACGTCTTTCAATTGGTCCTCTCCCCAAACAAAAACACATTTAAACTTAAAATAAAATATTTTCCATAGTGCATAACAAGAAATAGTGTGTGATGTAGTGGTAAAGGAATTAGGGTTTTGGAATGGAGATCACGGGTTAAAAACCCACAGAACTCACAAACATTTGGTGTATTAACCATATAGTGTCCAACTGGGACTACCATGTGGAATCTCCGGATTGGTCCATGTTTTTTCCACCTCATCACCAACGATGCCATGTGTCATGCAAAGGAACATCCACGTTGGTTTCCAAACCATCGTCCCAGTCAACAATCCATCTACCACATGGCCATGTTGGTTTCCAAATCATCTTCCCAGTCAACAATCCATCTACCACATGGTGCCATGTGGGTTTTCCACATAGGAACTGTGCACTTGTATAGATGCCATGTGTCGCCCTTCTACTGGTTCCACGTGACAATTCCTTTTTTCCATTGTGCACGTTAAAAATTGTCTTGCCAAAACTTCATAAGTTACTACCTTTCCCATTTGGAGTTCGTTTGAGGTGAAACGAATGTCGTCGGAAATGTATCAATGAACTCTATGTTTTGGTGTTGGTTTTGTTGAGTTTGAAAATTTGACCCTTAGATATCCTCCTAGATCATTCCTCCCCATTGAGAGGATTTTGGGCCTCCAAAAGCATTATTAGTCAATAGCCAAGTGAGGGAATTGTTCCCTCACTTTCCACTTCTCAAGCCACCATACTTTACTTGGATGAGTTCCAATCTCTTCCTTCTTTTCTCGAACTGCTTGGGGTACCTAAAATTTCAAAATGAACATGAATGCTTTGCCTTCATTTCTTTGTTTGTTGCAGTAACCTTAAACAACTGTCACATTGGTCTGTGGATAGAAAGTAGTATTCTTCTTTAGCTTGGTGTCCATTATTCTCCCCAAGATTGTTTGGAGTCCAAAGTGGACCTTTACATGCTGAAAGAAAGGATGAGCAATTTTCTCAATAATGACCTGCCTGTTACATGGAATTAAGTTAGACATGAACCTATCCACATAATCAAACCCTTTTTTACATAGGAAACCCTCTTACAAAATCCATGGAGAAGTTCTCCCAAGGAAGAGAAGGATTAGGTACTGGTGAGTACAACTTCAATTTTCTATTAGTGGGCTTGAAAAAGCACAACAACCACCCCTTTACATTCATGGTTATAATCATTTTCATCCAAGACACAAACATGTGCACTACAATTCTACCAAAATTCCCAAATACAAAAGAAGTGCAAGATTCTCCAGTTACATGCATATCAATGGTAGGGACATAAAAATTTCCCCAATGGTAGAGTAGATTGTCCTGCAAACAAAATGTCTTCACTTGCATGTTAGGATTTATAATCCCCCCTTCTACAAACTAGTTTATTAGATTATATTTGTCTAACTTAGGAGTCATTTAATTATTATTGGGTCCACTAGTACCATTGGGTCCACTTGGAATAATGGGGCCACATGTACAAGTCACTAGAGTGTGGGGAACACAGATAGAGGATAATTTCAACTGATTTCACGTTCTTGCATCAGTTTATGTGCCTCCTATACCAATCCCTACAATTTAGGAGCCATTGGGAGTGTCGACACCAACCTCCTTCAGTGGTTGGAAGTTGGTGACTAGTCAATCTTAGTTATGCTTCAGTTACATTCAATTAGATGTCCTCCAGTTCAATTAGCATGAGTCTTGCATGGATGCATGTGGATAAGCACATATTCTCACCTACTTCTCACCTACCACATCAATTATACTAGTTTAACTGATTATAACCGATTGAGAGACTGAATTAGACAAGTGGAACTTAGGTAGTTAGATCCGATAGTGATTTAGACTCTTATAGTTATCCATGTAGTCAGATTGAGTGGGTAGATTCAAACCATATCCACATGATTCGAATTCTCCTTTATGTAACACTGTTGTATACTGTTGGGATTAATGAAGTTTATACTGTAATTATATTGAGCAATACTTGTCTGTTTCCTGTGAAATTTGTCTTGTTCAGTGGGTATTATTCATTCCTTTACACTACATAATAATTCAATGTAATTGCACTCATTACCTAAATATCATTGGCACATTAATTCTAATATGGTATCAAAGCCTCCTCAGGAAAGCTTCAAGTTTATCTGATCTCCATTGTACACCAGGAGCAGCCGGGTTTCCACAAAAGTCCCACAAACAGTGCCTTGCTTACTCTGGATTCATTCAGAGTGGTGGTGTGGGCGTGACAGACCCTGGAAAAGTGTACATGTCGAGATGGAAGGCTTGATTATGACATAATGCGGTTTTTTTTGTATTTGCAGTGTTTTCTTGCATGTGCTATTTAGCTTGATTGAAGAAATTGACTGATCAGAAGGAGAATTGATGGAGAATCAATCTTTCTTACCCCTGATCCTAACACCCTTCAACAATGTTGATTGGAGGGTAGATATGACGGTCTCCTTGTGTAAGATTGACATGTATAGGATGACAATGGGCTGAGAGGCTGAACCTCATCATCCTGTTGAGAAAAACAAGTTCTTGAACCGGTTGGATGAAGCTTTTGGCTTCCTTTGTGCTCATATCTCTAGATACCTCATCTTTCATCTTGAGGGATTGAAGACTCCCAGAGAAGCTTGAGAGAAGATCAAATTCTTGTTTGGAAAGTAATATGAGCTTCGATGAAACATTCTAGAGAATGAGTTAATAACATTGCAGCCCAACAATTTCGAGACCACACAACAATTTTTTACTAAATTCAAGTCTCTTGCACTACAATGTAAGCAGTGCAGAATAGAGAGGAAGGATGAGCAAATTGTGTTCTCGGTGCTCAGCAAAATTGATTCTGAGTATTCTGTATTCATCTCTACCTTCCATTATGGAAGAGCTTCCAATCCCAATTGGAATATGCCTTCACTTGTCAGCTTTGCCAAGTCTTTAATACAGGAGCATGACAAATTGGTCCAAATGGGAGTCCTGCAAAACTCCAAGAACCAAGATCTTTTGATGTTGAACTAAAACAATGCGCAAGCTAAAAGGAAGCACAAGGGGAAGGAGCCTAAAGCCTTTGATTTGAAACCAAAATAGAATCAGAATTCTTTCACTAGAGCCTCAGGTTCTAGGAAAGAAAATTCTATATGTTCATACTGTATGAGAGGCTTTCATTTAGAAAGCCAGTGCATGAAGAAGACCCTCGACTAGTTGAAAAGTATCATTGTACAGAAAAATATTTCCCTTCCACAAGGTGCATAGATGTCTAATGATGGACAATAGACTAAAGAACATGAGAGATGCCATGCCTTGAAGGCAGGCCTCACTCCGTCGAAGGCTTACTTGATAGATTCTGGAGCATCCAACCACATGGTTTCCTCCAGGCAATCCTTCACCACTTTCACTTGATGAGGATGACCTAGCACTCATATGGGATATGAGTCCCCAATCCCAGCTGTTGAGAGAGTTTATTTAAAATATAGAATGATGAGCTCACTCCCTCTCCTGCAGCAAAGCAAATTGTTGAAGATAAAGGAGAAGGAGAATCTTCAACATAGTCAATTCGAATTGAAGAAAGTCTCCTTGGAGTGACTCTTTCTCCTGCTGCTCCAGAAGTTTATGAGATATATGATATATCATATTCTCATATGGATGATCCAGAAGAAGACATGCGAATATCTGTTATTGAAGAAAAACTCTCCTTCCATTCTAGGCAAAAATTCTTCAGTGATTCTTCTATTTTAAATTCCATGCATAGTTTACCGATGATTGTTTCAGAAAATAAAGAGGAATTTGATTTCTCTATATCTAATGATGTTGCTGGTGTGTAGATAAGTAATTATTTGGATATTTTGGAAAGAATATCAGATTTTAGGAGTTCCATTCACTCTCATTGATCTCGAGTTTCTAGGAAATTCCTACATGATTGAATGCACCAATACTCAGAGTTTTGAAGAAGGAGAAAATTGTGCATCTACCATCTCGGTGGAGCACACTCTTGGATATGATGAACTTATTTGGATCTGATATGATCTTATTTGGATCTGATCTGATATTATTTGGTTCAAATTTTAAGTTTCAAGAGCTTCCAGTCATGCTTGTAGCTGTTCTCATCAATTTTGGTGTGAAAAATCAAGTACCGCAAGTCTCTTTCAAACTTACTGCTGGGGATTTGATGTTAGTTTCCTCTTATGAGTTTGCTGATATGTATTTTGTGAATCATTGGTTGTTTCTTAAGCTATACCATATTATGGAGATCAAGCATTCATTCTCCATAGTCCCAAGGCTTCTCTACCTTTCTATTTGATTACATTCTCATCTCCTCATAGAACTAATAAAGAGGGAGACATTATGCATATGCCTGGACACATGCTCCTAACACTTGGAGCTGATTATACCTCACATGGTTCGATGTTCAAGGCTGCAATATATCGGTTGCTTGGGTGTTCCTCACATGGTTCAAATTCTCAATCACTTTTGCTCTCTCATCAGTTGATTTCAGTTGCTCTACATGGGTCCAGTTTTCATCTTGCAGTTGTCTATATTTCTGATTTAGTTGAGTATTTTCTTCTTCTTTCAAAGAGTAATATTCCTCCAAACATAATGAATTATTTTGGATTCATAGGTTCACATGCACAGTCTCAGGATGCTGCTGCACAAAAGAACCAAGATACTGCATTTGTTGCTGCATAGTGTTGTAAATTGCAACAAAATTTTCACAAAGTTTTTATTCAAAAGTTGTTTTCCTGATTCACTGCTTATCTTGAGGGGGGTTTTTCCCATGAGGTTTTCCCCTATTTCCTTGGTTTATTAAGCATCATTTTTTTAATTCTTTTATATTTGTATATGGGTGAATTTTGGCCTTGTTTCTAGGGCCCGCAGTTGTCCAAGTTATGATTCCTCGGGGGTGTTAGTATTTATAATCCTCCCTTGTCCAAAATGGCCTATTAGATTATATTTGCAAAACTTAGGAGTCATTTAATTATTATTGGGTCCAATAGTACCATTGGGTCCACTTGGCGTAATGGGGCCACATGTACCGGTCACTAGAGTTTGTGGAACACAGATAGAGGCTAACTGCAACTGATTGCACATTTATGCATCAGTTTATGTGACTCCTAGACCAATCCATACAATTTAGGAGCCGCTGGGAGTGACTACACCAACCTCCTTCATACTAGTTGATGGGATAAATTCTTCAGTAACAATTGAATGACCCTTTTAATGGATACCATTAAAATCTGCCAAAATTATTGAGGAAGTGTGGACTAACACTTTTATGTGTTCTCCTTCCATGAGAAAGTATGGATAAGAAAGGGTTGATTGATACCTATTAGGGAATTCTATGATGGAACACCTTCTACATGACCACCTTCTAGGGGAATATGATTTTAGAGAATGAATGCTGTTTGACCAAGTTATTGGTCATAAAGAAAAGGATTATTCGACCCTTCCAGTGTATACCCCTCAATTGGAAAACCATACATTGGAAAAGTGTAGCTAGACATTTTCACTCAATACCTCAAGATGTTGAGACCATCATTTAGGTAGTGGCAATTAACCCTTCTTTGTGGTTCGTGACCAATATACCTCAAATACAAAAGTGGTTAGATACAATTCAACCCTCTTCTCTCTATTCAAAAGGTGTCTTCAATGAGGCCACATTCCCATTTAACCAAACTTGGCACCTTCGCAAGTTATCACTGCAAACAATCACTTACGTTATATGAATTCAAGAAACTTAGACATTACAAGCCTTTTAAGTCCATAAAAAATAGCACATCTCCAAAAATGCATAAACACATGTAAGTAAGTGTATGTAGAGAGAGATGGCTCAACATTCCATTAAATAAGCTTCTGAAAATGAGTTATATAAATTACATAACTATCCCCAAGGGCCATCTTCCTCATAAATTACGAGAACCTGAAGGACACTTCACCCTTCATAAAAAAAATCTCTTATTCATTGGTTTATGTCTAATCAAGGTTTAAAAACAACTCACAAAACCTTTAACATTTTACCTTCCTTTTCTTATGCTCCTCTGGTAAGTGGTCTCATCTTCTAACATTGTCGTCTCCAACCGAGGTCTCCTCTTTCTTATGCAACATGTTGACATTCTTAAGAGTCTTCTCTCATGCAACCACATCTCCACATAATGGATTTTTCAATCTCGGATTCACTGTTCTTCATGCATGTTGAGATTGTAAGATCTCACATGGCTAACCCCAAGTTACAATTTGTTCACAAGATGCACACCTACCTTCTTTTCCATTTCATTTATAGGTTCCTACATGACCTTCTCTTCCAAGGCCAGCTCTTTCTCACCGAATGACTTATGTCCAAACAAGTCCCTCTAATTTTTAGCTAGAAGGCTACACGTAGGCACTAGTGACCTATTCTCTCATATTGGCTTGCCTTGACTCACGTTCATGGGATTTATCTTCAATAGTCTTATCCTTAGTTCATACACGAGGCTCCGTTTTAGAGTTGTCATTCCTCCCTTCACTTGTGTCACCCCTTCATCCTATTCACATGTTCTAGTACATAGGCCCCCAAGTTACCACATCAAAACCATGCTAAACTTGCAATTTTGCAAGGACTTCAGTGTGGGTCCCACGTGTCTAAAATAATACTATCAACATGAAGATGAAGGAGGATTCTCATAATGGTGGAGCATGGTTTGCACTAACGCACGTGGAAGATGTAGTTGGTAACTAGCCGTGATACTAAATGTTGTTGTTCGAGCAAAAGAACAGATTCAACCTCAAACCCTGGTCTCCTTTTTACTAACCAAAAAAACATTACAAATAAGAAAGGGCAAAACCTTTTTATATTACATATTTTATGTTGGTCAAGTTATTTAAAGGTGCAAAGTGGTCTATCAATTTACCGGTCTAACATTATTCCATGAAAAAATTCATTTCAGATAGGGAGTCTACCAAAATCAAGCTTCTCCCAACCAAAGGCTCTCAAAACAAGGCTTCTCCCAGCCTCCCCGAATCCCATTTCCAAGATGCATTCAAACTGACATTACATAAAGGATTAATGCTGACAACGAGGGACTATTCTACATTTTCAATGACAAAGACCCACGAATAAATGAGAGAACGTGTGGCTTGTGATAGTGATGGCAACCAACACAAAAAAGAAGATATTCAATGAGTTATCCAAACTATTTGTGCTTTGTAATATTTATCCAAACGAGTCTTTGTGTTTTGTAATATTTATTTAGAAGAACAACAAAGTTCACAACGTAGAAAAATTGATTAACTAGCATTTTCTTTGTATAGTACACATATCATAGACTACACAACTTACATATCCTTTCTCCATTGCAATTTTCCGGTGCTCGTTTGACCATAGGAAAAAAATGTTCACTTAAACCCTTCAAGTTGTTCATGGAAAATTGAGCACAGTAGCTTTGTTGTATCAACTCCTCTACTCTGACGAGGACTAGAAACCTATGGGATGTTGCAAAAAAAAGTCTACATCAGTCTTCCACTTGACTCATATAAACTAAGTGACACCTATTAATCAAAATAGCATACAATAATTACTTACATTAAGAAGTACACAATTGTATATATTGGCATTAACTAAAAGATATTAGATAGACTCTGATACAAAGAGTTGTGTATAACAATTACAATTAGATTTAAATCTTTAAACAAGTGAAATAGCAGCAAGGCTGCTTATACCTGCCTCTTAGAAATATTTTATTGTGATATTGTATATAGTTTAAAGCTAAAAGTTAAAGAAATT
>LPNX010012692.1:79559-107646 GCA_001517045.1 Pseudotsuga menziesii
CGAATAATGTTAATCAATTATAATTGTTAATGGACCGATTATAGTTGATTAAAATAATAGCAGTAATAAATTTGAGCTAAATAAGGAAATCAAAATTTATTCTGATTTATTTCAGTTTTTTTTCTGAAGTTTCCCGATTTCAAGATCTTATGAAATCGGAAATTCCAAATTTCTTGGCAGACTTGTTTCCCAAGTATTAGCTAAATTTCGGCTGCCGTAGGATTAGAACTTTTCTTTGGCAAGTAAGTTCCGCTGTGCATTAAGTTTAATTTCTAAGTTCCGCTGTGCATTAAGTTTAAATTCTTACATAGGGATAGATCTTGGTTATACCCACAAGTAAAACCAACACACTATCGCATAGTGTAGCCAGCCATTGTGCACTTGTAGTTCCTGCTATTGTTTTATTGCAGAACACTTCAAATGCTTCCTTTAAAGCGCTGGAAAAAAAAGTATTATGCTGAAAAAGATCTACAGCATATTTCATATGCTTATCGCGTAATTCTATAACTATCCCCACAAATGAAGCCACTTCTTGCAGCAATATACTTTTATCCCTTCTCCCTGAGCCATGGTTTATAGCATCTTCAGCCTGTTTGACAAGTGGAGTTACTTCACCAATAACATACTGATTAAAAGTATTTGCAACTGATTTCCGGCCATTAGGTATTCTATCAAACAGCCTCAGCATTATTAAAATATCTTCTTTCCTATGGTCCCTAAGCAAAGCAAGGCAGCCTGAATGCTGATCATCCTTCTGAAAGTGTGTCATATAACAGGAAAGGAGTCCAATTTCTACTTTGTCTAAAACCTTCTGCTCGCTCGTCCCATGCAAATATCTGGCAACTCTGTCCTTTTCGCTTATGAGACATTCCTGGACCTTTGACATGTAGTCCGTATAAGAATGTTCTAAAACCCATGAAACAGCCTTCCGAGAATAGTAAGCTCCGGTATGTTCCAACATGGCCACTTCGAAATCATTTGTATAGGAATCAATGTCAAGCTTCACAAAAATGGCCACAACATCTTTGAGCAGAGTGCCATCGATTTGCTCTCCTTCACGTTCTTGATCAAGAAGTGCAATCGCCGCATTCTTGACATTGATTCCCATTACACGAAGGACGAGATCTCGGAAGTACATGATTCCCACTTCTCTGAGTGAAGGAAGGATATTGTGTATAGCAGTGAAGTAGCGATCCAAATATTCAAAGAAGACGTTCATCCAATGCAGCATCGCTTTGTGAATGTTCCAGCGTTTAACAAGCTCTCTTAACATCAACTCACCATCAATCTGTTCCCTTAAAGCCGGTAAAACCGTTGAATTGATGTACTCTGTAATGCAATCCTTAGATCTGTCATAGATAATTTGCAGTCGGTGCCGGTGAGCGCACATATTGTAGACGAGAGTATAAACAAGAGAGCACTCCTCCGCAGTCGTGGGAGAATTGAGATCTCCCTCTTCCAACCGGCGTCTTAAGTGTAGAATGGCTTTATAAATAAAAGCCCATCCTTCTTCCAGGTCAATGATTTCGCCCTTTTTCAGAAGAGCCCATCCTTCCTGTAGGTTTAATATGTTGCCACCGTTGATCGTCATTTTTCAGCTTTGGAAACCCGACTGTTTCAATAAACAGTAAAACTTTGAATATTTCGTAATCAAAAGCTTTTGCAGCAGAATGTGAGATATGGTTGATCACAAACTCAATATTTACGATGATCCCAAACTTTTCATTCATAAAGAGGACCGTTGGATGACCGTTAGGCGATCAAGAAGGCCCTCGAATTGTCCTTTTAATCAAATATGGGCTATCAATCTTTTAATCAAATAGCAAGGCTTTGCGATATATTTTTTAATGTGATATATTGTTGATCACAAACTAATGTGATATATTGTTGATATATTTTCTGTACTCGATTGGGGTGTGGTCCAAAACTCTTCTCTTTATCAACTCTTTGGGTTTTTTATACCGTATCCTCATGGTCTTGTTTTCGCCCTTTCTTGCTACGGGTTCTGGGCTTGGTCCGTGGGTTAACCCTAGGGTTTGCTACTCTTAACCTTGGTTGCCTGTCCCTGTTGACTTTTGGGTGAGGGTTCTTTGTTGTCGGGTTTTGTCTTGTCTTGGTTCCATGCCGGATTTTAAGGATGATGCTCTTCACCCCACGTCGGGTGTTCCTTAGTCCACTTTTGCTCGCTCTCGAAAGCGAAGGAAAGCTAAAGCCCACAAAGCTCTGGAGGGGAAGCTTAGATTTGTACTAGGTCGTGATGTTTTCATGCAGAGAGTGGAAGCATTATGCTCTCAGGCTCTTATTGGTAGACTCGAGTATTGTCAGCTGGGGAAAAAGGACTAGATTGCATGGGCTTCGAAAAACTGGAAGCCGCTCATCTCCTATGTCCCTATGATTAGTTTACTCGCCAAAGGCTAGATAGTTTTCGTCTTCCTGGAACTTTGCTCATGCAACGACTGTGTTGAACTCTCTTTGGCGTATTGGTGAAGGCTCACTGGTTCTGGATCGCTGACATGTGAATTTTGACCCCCTGAGGGAGCGGGTTAAGAAAATGCATTTGTGGGTATTACTTCTTGCCCTTCTTTTTCCTCTGTGGAGTCGTTCCATGCTGGAGGGCATTGGTAATACTATTGGCCGTTTTGTTGCGGTGGAGGAGGACTTCATGAACTCTTATGACAAAAGGATGGCCAAGATTTTAGTGGAGATGGACATATCAGCGGGTCTTCTGGAAAATGTGGAGATTCTGTGTCATGAGCACTTGTTCTTTCAGCGCTTAGATTACCTCAATATCCCTTTCAGGTGCACTCGCTGCTGGGAAGTTGGTCACCTGCGCAGAGAATGTCCGACCCTTCGACAAGGTGTATCCCCTCCGAGTTCACATCACTCTCCCTTGTTGTGGTAGTCTCCTCCTTCCCTTTAGGACGTTACCACTATTCGTCCTACATCACCTTCTCGAGCACCCACAACAAAAGGTACATATTCTAATGCCTGCTCTTTTGCTCTTTTTTCGATGATGCCTCTGAACATGAACTCCTTCTCCTGGACACTATGGAGAACAATGATCCTCTTCCCTACACAGTAGTGGTATCTGCGCCTGTTGTTTCTTGCACTACTCCTATTCAGGACCCTTCTGCCGACACCTTTGAGGACCCTCCTCCCTCTTTGTCCCTGTCTACTATTCCTCGGATTATTTCTCCTCCTATCCCCTCTGAATCGTTCTCTATATTCTCCGACTCTGATTTCCCTCCTCTCTCTGGTCCCCGATTCTTTGACAATCTTTCTCCTCCTCGCAGTCCCGTCTCCTCTCTGTCTTTTGCAGACCCCTCTCTATAAAAGTCCTTGGATATATTTTTTGTGTAAACCCCTCTCTCTCCATCGGTCTTTCCCCTAGACTCCATTCGGTTTGAGAATGTTACTATCAGAAAAAAGAAAAAAGCCCCTCTTTTGACTTTGGATTTGGCTCCTGCTTCGTACACTCCACTGTCCACTAGACTTAAAAATGCAGCTCGATATCAGTCGTCCTCATCCCATCGGGTCCTTAGAGCCTCGACCCCCTCTCCGAGTGGTTCCTGATGAAGATTCTTTCTCTTAATGTCCGAGGCTTGGGGGGCTTGGAAAAACAAAAAAGCCTCCAACATCTTTTCGCTTCTCTCTCGCCTGATGTTATCCTCCTTCAAGAAATTATGAATAGTACCTACCCAGCGCTGTTAGCTTTTTCTAAAATCCATCCTGGCTGGGAATTTTGCACTCTAAGCTCCAAAGGGCTCTCAGGGGGTATTCTCTCGGGTTGGAACCCCCTTCGTGTCAAATGTAAAGCCTTTGAAACTTTTGCTAGCATCCTTCTCAAAGCTCGGTTCAGGGGTTCTTCCACCTCTCTCTCCAATTTAAACTGCTATGGCCCCTACCTCCATCGTGAATCCTTCTGGAATGTAGTTGCTCAGGGTGGTATTCTCTCCCTCCTCAACCTGAACCTCGCGGGAGATTTAAATCTTACGCTGAATGGGTTTGAAGTACGGGGTTCAAAGGCTCAACCCGATCCTCTTGGTCCCTATTTCACTAAACTTTTTTCTGATCATCAGTTATCAGATGTAGCTCCTACTTGTGCTGGACACACTTGGCGCAATGGCAGGTCAGGGGCAAAGGGCATTTGTAAAAGGCTTGATAGGTTCTTACTCTCCTTTAATCTTGTTAACCTTCTCCCCAGGCATAGGGTTTGGTCTTATCCTTCTGTGGTATCTGATCATTACCCTGTCCTTTTCGAATGGATGGAAGATCATGTTTCTTGCCCTCTCCCCTTCAAGTTTAATCATTCTTGGCGGACCAATGTTGATTTTATTAAGATGGTCAGAGCTGAATGGCCTCTTCTTTCCCTTGAAGCTCTCGCTGCTGGGATGGATGTCCTCCCTTCAAAGATTCACCTCATGAAAAAGAAGGTAAAAGCTTGGACTTGTTAAAAAACCTTGGAGATGAGAGCAAAGACCACTCGAATTGAAGAAGAAATCAAAAGCCTTGTGGAATCTACGAGTACTGGTTTGCTCTGATCCCTTGATAACATTAGGCTCCTGGCCCTCAGAGAAGAGTTACATAGATGGATGGACCATGAACTTCAATCTGCCAGACTTCAAAGTAGATTGACTTGGGCAACTCTGGGTGATGCCAATACAAATTTTTTTCACTCGGTTGCAACTGCAAGGAAGAATCAAAATGCCATTTGGGGCCTTAAAAACGAAGGAGGGAATCTGATTGAAGATGACAAAGGTATTAAGGCATTGGGGGTTAGGTATTTCAAGCAAATATTTAAAGATACCATCAAACCAACATTGAGGCTCAGCTGAAGGTCATTCGTTTATTCCCCTCCTTTATCCAACAAGAGGAGATGGAGACTTTCACTAGTTAGATTTCCCTGGAGGAAGTGGAAATGGATCTTAAATATTTTAAGAAAGATAAGTCTCCGGGTCCAGATGGATGGCTCGTGGAATTTTTTTTGGCCTTTTTTGATATACTGGGGACTGAACTTGTTAATATGGTGGAAGCCTCCAGGCTGGAGGGTAGAGTTACACCCTCATTAAACTCTACCTTCATTGCTCTTATCCCCAAAAAGGAAAAGCCCTTTTCCTTTGCTGATTACAGACCTATCTCTCTCTGCAATCTGGTTTACAAACTGATTTCTAAGGTTGCTGCACAGAGACTTAAGCCTTTTTTAGATAAATTTATTTCACCTCATTAATTTGGGTTCTTAAAGAACATACAAATCTTAGAACCCTTGGCCATCAGTCAAGAAGTTATTCATATTGTTAAAACCAAAAATAGGTGTGCACTTATCCTCAAGCTGGATCTTTCTAAAGCTTTTGACAGGGTGAATTGGTCCTCTCTCAGACTTATTCTTCTACAAATAGGGTTCCCCTTGGTGGGAGTAAACTAGATCATGGGTTGTCTGTCTTCTGCTAATTTTGCACTGCTTGTAAATGGATCTCCCTCCAACTTTTTTTCTGCCTCCCGTGGTATCAGACAGGGTTGTCCTTTGTCCCCGTTAATGTTTATACTTGTCATTGAAGGGCTAAGTCTGTGAATTAAGGATGCTCACAACAATGGGAAGATTAAAGGTATCAATATCTCTTCCCAACTATCTCTCACTCACCTTCTCTTTGTTGACGATGTGATAATGTTTGGTACTGGCACTTTCGAGGAGTGGGTTGCATTTAAATTTATATTGGACACCTTTTGTGCTGCCTCTGGTATGTGTATCAACAAGGATAAATCTTGTTTTTTGTTCAATAATATGGAGGAAGGATTACTAAATAGGATCTCTCGTTCTCTCTGCTTTAAATATGAGCATATCTCTACGGGTTTTAATTACCTTGGATACTTTCTAAAGCCCCTTGGGTATTTGGTAAAAGACTGGCATTGGCTCATTAAGAAATTTGAAAAAAAAATACAGCATTGGACCTTTCAACTTTTTTCTATTGGGGGAAGACTAGTCCTGATAAAAGCAGTCCTTATTAGTTTGCCAGTCTACTGGATGGGTCTGGTTCATGTTCCTCAATCCATTCTTGACAAGCTCAGAAGTTTGATCTTCTCTTTCCTGTGGGGCACTATTGCGGACAACAAAAAGTATCATCTTGTAGATTGGCGCTCTTTATCTTTACCGACTTCTCTTGGTGGTTGGGGCATCAAACATTTGGGTTGGTTCAGTCTATCTCTTTGTATCAAAAGCTTCTGGTTAGCAATAAACGGGAATGGTATTTGGTTTAACCTCTTGACTGAGAAATATCTGAAAAAATTCTCAGTAGTGTCTTGGTTATGCATAAAATCTTTTTCTGTAAGGGGTGTTTCGGTGATATGGAAAGGATTTATACATACCTTAACTTGGCTGGGCAGAGGTCTCACTTGGAAGGTTGGCAATGGAAAGGCTATACAGGTGGGTACGGACCTAATTGTTGGTGTAGGCTCTCCTTTTACACTTCCTCAAGATCTTCGGGATTACCTGGAGGATTATGGTATATCAACGCTGGATCAAGCAAGAAACTACTCGATGGGTGCACGGAGCTATTGGTTCACTATTGAGGAACTGGATTTGAGGGGTGTTTAGAAGCTTCTTTGGAACAAATTTACTTCAGGGCTTGAATATGGCAAAATAAGACTCACCTATCAAAAGGACTCATTATTATGGTCTCACAATAATTATGTTGGTAATCTTTCTGTAGCACTTGGTTACGAGTGCATTGTGCATGATTTTAATTATTGTTCAGCAGATCTGTCTTATGTACTGGACCGTCTTTGGAAACTAAACATTCCAGAAAAAATCAGATGCTTCATTTGGTTATTGATTAGGAACCAGGTGTTAACATGGATAATATTCAATGTCGTGGTAGATAGGGTCCGAGTCTATGTATCCTCTGCAGGATGGGAGAAGAATCTATCCAACATTTGTTCATCGATTGCTCTTTCTCTAGAAGAGTCTTTTCAGTTTATGGTGATCGATATGGTATACCCTCCTTCTAGAATAGCACAATCAGGTCTTACCTTGAACTCTGGTTCAAAAGCATTCTTACAAGCTCAGCCTTAAGCTATTTGCCCATTTTCTTTTTCTGGAGTATTGGAAACTAAGGAACTGCTGCATTTTTTACAATGAACAGCCCTTTGTTTACTCTATTCTTCAACATATGGAAGCGCTATTGCATCTGTATCCTGTACCAAAAAAGAAGAAAAAAATTAGATGTATTGGCTCAGGCCCCTAGCTCTTCTACCCCTGTGGTTTTTTTGATGGGGCAGCTGCTGGGAACCTTGGGGGAGCTGGCATTGTGCTCCACTTGAGGGCTTCCCATTCTATTAACTTCACTATGGACTGTGGCAGAAGTACAAATACCAGATCTGAGCTCCTGGCACTCTGGACTCTTCTTGTTGTGAGCAAACATTTGGGGATCCCTCTCCATACTATATATGGTGACTCCTTTGTCATTTTATCTTGGGCAAACAGAACTGCGTCACTAAACTATCCAAATCTGAGTCACTGGTGTGATGACATCCGATCATTGCTGCAAATTGTCCCCCCTTTGACTCTCAAGCATATTTATTGTGAGCATAACCAGCAAGCTGACAGTCTCTCAAAAAAGGCGTTTTTGCTTGATCCTGGTTTTGGGAACTTTACTGAATTTTTTGATGAAATGGTCATTGATCATGGGGACTATCAGTTTTTTTAAGCTTTGTGTCGGGCTTCAGCCCCTTATCTTTTCTTTGGCAAGGATTATATTGTTTATGTAGTACTGGATCCTAGCTGGCATTGAAGAGATTCACAACCTTCTTGTTATGCTCAGGGCTAGTAAGCTTCATGGTCATTCTCGATTTTGAATTTCAGTAAAAACTTCTGACCTGTTTATCACGAATGATGAGAAAAGCTGCCCTTGGTAGGCTTTATGCTTTTCTTTGCCCAAGCATCTGATAGCATGGTATGATTCACTGATTCTATAGTAATCAAAGGGGCTCCTAAATGTATATGTTCATACAGTAGTTTGGATTGCCTATTGCAGGCTGATTGTATATGATGTCCTTTGATTCAATATGAATATCAAGGTCTGGTATTTTTTCTTCTGAAAAAAAACTAATGAACTCCCAAACTCATTGAAGCGACCATTTTGACTCTGGTTACCAAATCATAAACTTCGGTCCTGTCTCTGGCACCTCGTTTGACACCTCCACACCTCCTTATGTTCTTTGGCAAACACTCGTGTTCTTTGGCAAACACTTTACGGTAGTTAACTGTATAATGGAATGGGCGGTGCCAGGTGGATGTGCCGTATTTGTGCCCATTACCCATGCATTCATGGCTCATAACATATGGATCCATGAACCCATCGAATTTATGATATTGATGGATGCAATATTTCGTCGGTTTAAATATTTTGAATTTCTTAACCGGCGGCATATATAGATTTGAATTTTGAGGAGTTCACTCATTCGCTACACTTTGTGTGATTTGCATTTTCATGATATTGGAGTCGAAAGGACATAATATCAATTTTGAATTTTATCAATTTACTTTTAAATTTGCTTACCTGCATTTGATTTGCGATTTACACTGGATAGTGGAGTTGGAGGGGAGAGGATCAATCCCAGCGCATGCGGAGGAGATGGAGCCAATAGTATTCCCAAATGTTTGGAAGAATGTAAGGCCATTGCTTATATATTAACTACTTTTATTGTATATATCAATATATAAATTTGAACATAATATTAAAATTATTACTATATAACTTTGAATATAATAATGAAATTTTGAAATAAGTGACTTGACTTAGGGTGGGGGATTTGGGTGTTTGGACTCCATGAGAAGCTCACCAGTCCATAGCCCAAAATTACCTATCATCCTCCTACCTTTTTATACATGTGGCAACTCAGTTGTGGATGAGGAGAACGACTTGGCAGTGAAGTCAACTCAGTTGTGGATGAGGACAGTGACTTGGCAGTGATGTGTCACCAATGTGGATAGTGATGTGGTAGCGTTGAGATGTAGCAGACAATGATAAGGGAGAATGTACATATGATGTGGACGATGACAAGGAGGCATGTGGTCACAGAAACAATGGTTGTGTGTGATGTGGCAGTGTTTATATCCCACACTTAGTGTTTAAGACCTATAATGATGGTTCAAGGAATAAAGTGCTATGGTTAAAATAAGTGTGAATAAAGCGGTCTTAATAGCAAGTTTAACAATTTAAAAAAAGAGGGGGAAAACTAAAAATAGTTATAACTAAACTAGTTTTACTCTGTTTCTTGTTTCTTTATTTAGTCTTTTGCATAAAAAGTATATATATAAAAACAGAGATTACTAAAGTACGTAGAAAAGAATGGTAATTGCACCAGAAGGTATGATGATAAAAAGATTGTTAAAATGTTGGTTCCGGTGTCATCATCCTCATCATCTTCATCATCATAATCATCATCATGATCATCATGATCACCATCATCGTCATCATGATCATGATCATGATCATCTTCATCAACATCATCGTCATCATCATCATCGTCATCGTCATCGTCATCGTCATCATGATCATCGCCATCATCATCATTATCATATTATCATCTTCATCCTGATTATATTATCACCATCAAACTCATCATATCATCATCATCATCATCATCCTCATCATATTATCATCATCCTCATCGTCGTCACCACCATGATCATGATCATGATCATGATCATCATAATCATCATCATCATCATCGTCGTCGTCATCATCGTCATTGACATCATCATCATCACCACCATCATCATCGTCATTGACATCATCATCGACATAATCATCATCATCATCGTCAGCATCATTGTCATCATCATCGTCGTCGTCATCATCATCATCATTAAACTGTGATCATCATCACCATCATCCTCATCATCATCCTCATTAGCATCATCATCATCATCATCATCATCATCATCATCATCATGATGTTCATTATCATCATCAAAATCATTGTCATCCTCCTCCTCCTCCTCATCATCATCATGTCCATCATCATCACCATCGTCATCATCACCATCATCCTCATCATCCTCATTATCATCATCATCATCATCACCATCATCGTGTCCATCATCATCACCATCATCATCATCACCATCATCCTCATCATCATCATCGTCCTCATCATTAGCATCATCATCATCATCATCATCATCGTTGACATCATCACCATCACCATCATCATCATCGTCATCATCATCATCATCCTCATCATCATCATCATCATCATCATTGTGTTCATCGTCATCATCATCATCATCGTGTTCATCGTCATCATCATCATCGTCATCCTCATCGTCATCATCGTCATCATCGTCATCACCATCACCATCACCATCATCCTCATCATCATTATCATCATCATCCTCATCCTCATCACCATCATCAACATCATCATCATCATCACCATCATCACCATCATCCTCATCATTTAAGTACCGCTAGTTGTTCGACCCAAAATCTTCTTGATTTGAGCTCAAAGCACTTTTGGAAATAAGGGTATGTTGTGCCCCTAATGAAACCAAAGACTAGAATAATTACAAAAACCATTCATATACTTATTGTATATATTAGACATTTGGGTCTCATAGTCTTATATTCATGGCCTAATAGCCAATAAAGGTTATTTTGTATACCAAGGCACACTTGTAGTGCATGTATTTTCACACTCAAGGCTAATTATGCACATATCTTCAACATGGTAGTGTCACATTTAATTTTATGTGTGATATAAACATGAAATCCATAATCATGATCACAACGTCCTAGCTTCTTTAAAAGTACATACATACATATATGTATGTCATTAGGGAAATAATATTTTAGAAAATCCTGAATCCGAATATCTAAAAAGGCACATAAATCCAAACTCTTCAATTTCTTCTTTGAAGTACTCTCCAAAATTTGGCGCCATTGACCTCATCATCAATGTGTCCATCATCATCATCACCATCACCATCATCATCATCATCATCGACATCATCGTCATCGTCATCATCATCATCATCATCGACATCATCATCATCATATCATTGCCATCATCATCATCATCATCATTGACCTGTGATCATCATCACCATGCATCATCCTCAACATCGTCATCATCATCAACATCATCATCATCATCACCATCATTATCATCATCATCAAAATCATGATCATTAGCATCATGATCATTGCCATCATCATCATCATCATCATCATTGACATCATCATCATCATCATTGTGTCAATCATTATCACCATCATCCTTATCATCATCATCATCCTCCTCCTCATCATCATTAGCATCAACATCATCATCATCATCATCACCATCATCATCATCATCATCAACATCATCATCATCACCATCATCGTCATCATCATCATCGTCATCATCGTGTCCATCATCATCACCATCACCATCATCACCATCATCATCATCATCATCACCATCATCATCATCGTCATCATCGTCATCATCATCATCATCATCCTCATCCTCATCATCATCATCATCCTCATCGTCATCATCATTAGCATCATCATCATCATCACCACCATTATCATCATCATCATCATCGACATCATCATCACCATCATCCTCATCATTAGCATCATCATGATCATCATCACCATCATCATCATCATTGACCTATGATCATCATCGCCATCATCATCATCATCATCGTCGTCGTCATCATCATCATTGACCTGTGATCATCATCACCATCATCGTCAACATCATCATCATCCTCATCGTCATCATCATTAGCATCATCATCACCATCACCATCATTATCATCATCATCATCATCAACATCATCATCACCATCATCATCACTAGCATCATCATCGCCATCATCATCATCATCATGTTGATGATGAGGATGAGGATGAAGATGATGACGATGTCGATGATGAGGATGAGGATGAAGAGGATGATGATGACGAGGATGAAGAATCTGAATGACATTGTAGCAATCATTGGATTCTAGGAGGTAATATGTCATGAGAACATCTTGTTGCATAATGTATTATGTTTACATCTATTTAGTTATGTTTAAACCATCGTTATCATCATCGTCGTCATCATCATCATCATCGTCATCGTCGCCATCGTCATCATCATCATCATTGACCTGTGATCATCATCACCATCATCCTCAACATCATCATCATCATCATTAGCATCATCATCACCATCACTATCATCATCATCGTCATCATCATCATCATCATTGACATCATCATCACCATTATCATCATTAGCATCATCATCATCATTGAAATCATAATCGTCATCATCTTCATCATCATCATCATCGCATCCATCATCATCATCATCACCATCATCCTCATCATCATCATCCTCATAATCATAATCATCATCATTATTGTGTCCATCATCATCACCATCATCCTGTATGCAATATGAAGTGGAAGAAACTATTATGTAGTCAAGCACAAACAACTCATTCAAACATAAACTACTCAATGAGTTAAAACCAAGAGGATATAATCAATGGACAAAGAAACCTAAATATTTGATTTTTAAACGTTAAAAGGAGGGGCCCCAAGTCAACGGGATTGGGGAGTTTTTGAGGCCTCAACACATTGCTTTAAGTTCTTAACCTTCTTAATGAGTGGTTCATTAAGGAATTGCATCTTATACAATTGATCACCCTTCTTCTTAAGATCTTCTTTTCATTCCTCATTATATTTTTGTAATTTAGAAGTATCTTATTTAGATTCATTGAATCATCTTCAATTATATGCATTGCTTCCATTTTCAAGTGCCTAAGCCTTTTTTTAAGAACAGTTCTTCTAAAACTTTCCATGTGGCATTCTGTCTATTATATTTATCAAGATTGTTCGACCAATTGAAAATTCACCATAAAAATAAATAGTTGCTCTAAAAGGATGTTTTTCATTTTACTTTTCCATCCTCAACCATCCCATGTGATCAATTTCATCTTTATCTTGATCTCCTCTAAACATACATATTACCATTTGTTCTTAATTGAGGTCTTATAGAAACCCTCGACTTCCAACCTCACAATTCTAAAATTGATGATCCCAAATAATGATTTTTTTTCTAGTATATTCTCTTGTGTTTACTCTTTTCAATGACTTTTCAATCACTTAAATTAAACCTTTTGGTCAAAAGTTATACTAATTTTAAATTAGCACACCTTTTGACTATTTTGACTATTTTCATGGACTTGTATCCTCAAGGATAATATAGGATGATATGGTATTATTCTATAGGGACTGAACCAACTTAACCAAAACAAATATATATTAACAAATCCCGACTCATTATGTATAATAACATCAATCATGTCTTTGCCCAGCATCTAATGTTATTATAAAACTGGTCTTATTCCTAAATTGTATTAACATTCAAAGGATAATGTATCCATCCCTTTACAATTTAGGCGCGTGTATTTACACCTTTGGTTTACAATTTATTTTATATATATATATATATATATATATATATATATATATATATATATATATATATATATATATATATATATATATATATATATATATATATATATATATATATATATATATATATATATATATATATATATATATATATATATATTGTTAGCACCTCATGCGTTGGCTTAAATTGTGCATTTGTTCATGATGCATTAACCTTACTCATGGGGTCTTAGCCCATCCATGGCCATAGGATTTCTTAGAGTGCTAACTTCCATTTTACCATTCTACTATATGCAGGTGAGGCCCCATACAACATGGATGTGGGGACTTTGGTTGTTCCATGCGATACCCCTAATTACACTTTGGGAAAGGTTTGGAATATGATAATCATATGGTTTGCAAACTACAAAGTTGGGAATAATCGATGGTAGGTTGGAATTTATTACTTGGCAGGTGGATATGCATAGTCCTTCCTCCACCCAAGCATAAGAAAGATATACCGTTTAATTCATCATATTGGTTTTTCCTAATTTGTTCACAAAACAACCCTTTGAAGGCTTCATTTTCCATTCGCATCACGAGGAGGAGGGTTTGGGTGTTCTGGATTCATTCCGCTTCATTTTCCATTCGCATCATGAGGAGGAGGGTTTGGGTTCTAGATTCATTCCACTTCATTTTCCATTCGCATCACGAGGAGGAGGGTTTGGTGGTTTTGGATTCATTCCATACCTCCCCTTTGCTCGGACCATGTGATTTCAGAATGTATATGTTCATTCAAGGTTTTTTCCCGCTTCAAGATACCACGTTCAGTGATGGTTTTACTGCTTGCTATAGAACAAAGTGTTAACAAGGGTTCATGTGTTCAGATCATGGTCAACTCTGCTTAAGTTTGGTAGACTCTTGGCTTAGCTTCCATTCACAATTTATTTATATATTTGTTTATTATCTACACATCCTATAAGAATTGTAATTTGTTTTGTTTAAAACATCTGTGTTGCTTGCAGGGTTGTCCCAAACTTGGGCATGGTTGTTCCTCCTTCAACGTTGTCTTATTATTTCTCTTGGCTGCTGCAAAACACGCTCAGATAGAAGGTGCCAAGAAAGACCATAAAATCAGAACCCATCTTACTGTCGACGCGATGGAAGCATAGAACCTTTGGTGCCATGTCCGATCCCAGTACTGGAACTCCAATTCCCCCTCGATTCACCGAAAAGAATCATTCAAAGAATGCTAAAGATAAATATTGGTCCTTTCATTTTGATGGTTTAAAATAAAATACAAGTTCAGGGTCTGTGATTACTAGATTGAATTCACAATTAGAATCCATTAGCTAGCCAGAATTTATATTTTTCATGGAGTAATTGTTGTAAATTTTAGCTATTTTTATTGAGCCAGAGCATTGTATCTATTAGAACCTAAGTTGGAAAAACTGAACGGTTATAATATATTTCAACCCTTCCAGAGAGGCCTTTTAGATTTACTCATTGTATCTACCAAACCCTAAGTCGATGTCCCTTGATTATAACAAATAAACCCCAATTCAAGGTCCTGTGACTTAAATTTAAATGGAAACCCCTTTACAATGGAGGCTTTGTGCTACATTCACTAGGGTGACATAACACCATACATATACGGATTTATTGTCTCATATCTAGATTAGCCCTATTAGATCTACTAGTTAAGGTAATCTTATCCAATACACATACTCTTTCTACATGGCTTTACTGTACTTCATCAACCTGTAATATAGATAAGACTATTTATTACAGAAAAAATAGTAGAGATAATTATTACACTGAGTGTATGGTATATATAGTACAAGTAAAATGATGTGAATGGTGTCTATTAGTAACCATTATCTTGTACTTAGTCAGCTTGGAATAGATTAGGCAGAATACGTACATAGAACTTATAACATAGTTTAGTTCAGCTTACTTGCTTGGTCTTGTACAAGTGTTATTGCCATTATATTAGGTTCATAAGGGCTAATCAGTACAAGTTTAATTTCCATATTAAGGAAAACAGTATGATCCATTGTAATATATAAGTATTAGTATAGATTATGTTATAACCAAGCTCTAATCTCACCTATTATAGTTATATGACTCCAATTATTATGGAAGTTAAGCTATATGGTCACTATGATTTCCATTGTAAAAAGCATAAAGGTGATGCTTAGTCTTATACATAAAGAACATCTCTTACTTGTGTTTATTCAACAACATTATGTTATAACCAAGCTCTAATCTCACCTATTATAGTTATATGACTGCAATTATTATGGAAGTTAAGCTATATGGTCCCTATGATTTCCATTGTAAAAAGCATAAAGGTGATGCTTAGTCTTATACATAAAGAACATCTCTTACTTGTGTTTATTCAACAAGCTCTATCTAATTAACATAAAAATTACGATCACTTATACATACACATTGGTCGAGTACCTGCTTTTCAATTCATGGGTGAGCTATATGTAAGCTTAGTGATAAGAATACAGGGATTAGCTCATACGATACCAAAGGTAATAGTAATATGAATAAAGATAGTAGTTTAATTTATCTATACTTAGATTTATCTTATATGAGAGGTATGGTTACCATATGAACACTTGATCAGAACATGTAGTACTATATCCATTCATTCCTTTATATGAGTAGAGTTATACAAAGCTTAGTATTCTAAATAATCATGCTTAAGCTCATACGTATTGGTATAGCTTGAACTTTTACTTTTATGTTTCTCTAAGTAATATCCATAATATATTGGTATAACTATTACCCCTAACATCTCAAAGGCTTATAGTACTCTTCATAATTACTGTGCTTTATTTTTAATAGAATTAATCACATGGGTATATTACTTCTCTAATCAATGATACGAGCTTTCTCCTTGTAAGTAGATGTGGTTTCTTCGGTGATGCAGGGTTGGTTAGATGATGCATAGTGTAAGATCTGAGAGTAGATGAAGTGCATGGCAGTAGATTGAGTAGAGAGTGAGTTTAGAATAGGGTGATTTTTTATAGATAGGATGCATTGTAATAGATATTATAGATTGTGTATTGGTATTTATGTTTATTTATATTTATTTAATTTCTTTTATTGATTGGTTATTTGGTTGGTTGATTTAATAGATTGTTTTTGGATATATAGTCTCTAGAGATTGATGATAGTGGATTGATGTGCATGGTTATAATGTAATAATGCATCATAGAGTATATATTACTGTGTGTTCTCTGGATCTAATTGATGATGGATGTTGGTATATTCTTGATTGATTGCCTCTATGATTTGCTTATATAGATACATGATTATTTTGTTCACGATGCATGCTTGTCGATCAGATATAGAGGACTAAGAGTAAAGTGATGATCTTTCTAGTTTCAATAGTTTATTTGTTGGTTGATAGCATATTAATATATTTATATGATTAATTGGTGTATTGATACTTGGTTGTGGTGGTGTTATATTTCTCTTAATTATATGCGGTTTTATTTTGTTTCATTGATAGGATCTATGTCTTTCTATTGTATTTACCTTAGTAAATGAAAATGTAAGTGTATGGAGGCGTTGTGCTGCATTCACTACATTAAGCAAATCAGATGCCACTTTGTTAATGTAATTCACTTTGTTAATGTTAAATCTATATCATTCATCGTAAGTACTGCTATACTATCAACATATCATTCCGTCTATTAGTTTGCTGCTAATATCATATAGTCATCATTTATTTGTTGTAACCCTAGCCACTGAGTATCTTCAAAATTGCTTCTATAAATTTTTGAATTGTGAAGACATTAGGGCACCATTTCACTATTGAAGGTTTGGGACTAAGTGCACCATGAGCAAGGAAAACAAGGGGTTATTTGTTATTTTACGGAAGAGCCCAAACACGTCCTAAGTAGGAATATCAGTTAGAAGCAAGAGAGAAATAACTTTATATCAAAATTTGGGACTGGTGTATTGGTAAGAAACCACGAACTATTTATGAGCTGAAAATTTGGACGGTGTGCTTGGACTATGTATGTGGATGAAGCTCGAACTTTTGAGTAGTAAAAAAATCAAAATGTAACCCCATACTTGCTTTCCATGCTTGTCATCATCAATTTGACCTTTTTCATTAATGTTGTCATCAATGACAATCATAGACAGCCATATTCATCAATCTCCCTCTTTGTCATTGATGGAAACCAAACAACGTCTTATTCTTCGCCTTTGACATTAATAACAAAGGGCTGATTAGCCTTCAAGAGCTTCCCAATGTCCAATAAAAAAATTCAGAATTTATCTGCCTTAGATTTCACAAAGATGCTCCCCCTGACTGATATGCTGTTGTAATTTGTTTCCATATTTTCTTCAATCTGCTATGGCTTTCCTTCTACCCTCGATATATTAGACCAATGTATACCAATTGATGATGAATGCATTTCCAGTATTTCTAACTTTGTTTCTAGGATCAGCTCTCTCTCGAGGCAATTCTAGTTTATTTATCGATAAGATTAAAATTGCAACATAGTAAAATTTGACATTAGTTGAAGTTATGCGTTAGTGAATTTAAAACCCGTGCATTGTACATATTTCTTTGCCACCCAAGAAATGGTTTAGTTTAAAAATATAGTGTATGTTAATGAGGAAATGGTTGGTTGGTTGGTGAAGAGGGGGTATGTATTGTTACTCTCCCCAAGGACATGTTCGCCCATTTTGGTTCAACACACACACTCAACAAGGCCATTTAATGTGATTGGGACTAGGGGCAAGTCTTGGGATACTCTATTGGAATAGACACTCCCCAATTGTAGTTGTTTAGCCAAAGGGTGGGTGCTATTGTAGCATATGAGATGTTTCTACTTCTTTGTAATATCCGATATTGGATAGTGTCGTTTCTGTTGACCAAAATCATTCAAAATAATACAGTGTATAATTTTTTTTACAATTTTCATGATATGTTATGAATAAACAAAATAACAACTAGACATTAAAAGTTACAGGGTTGAGTAAAGTAAAGCTTATGATATGTGGTTAGTTGTCACGTAGTCCCCAATGCCACTAAGCCATCAACGTCACTCTTTTTCCTTAAAACTTCTTTGTGTTTACTCTGAAGAGTTATTTTCCAATATCACATTGTCCTTGAGGACCACAGTACCCCTGAAGCCTCAACTAACATGAGAAAGAATATTCAAATCTACATACAAAAACACAAGCGTATCACTTTGATCTTGAAAAATCATTAAATCAAAATATTAACTTATTAAAGAACAAAATTGCTTGACCCCTGTGCCTTGGGTATCCCTAAAATCGATATCTGGACCTGCATGTTAGCATATCTAGCGCTTTAATTTTTTATTGCAGAGTTTGGCCACCAAACTTCTTAACACAATTGCAATCCTCCAATTGTTGTTGATATATAGGTTTTTCAATTTTCTGTTAATGGACAAATAACTGTTGACTTCTTAAGGTCTACATACTAGTGCATTTGATTTGTTGCTCTCTTGAGGGTTGGTTTTGGTTTTAATTCAGTGGTGCAATATAACATAGCAACAAGCACATCTTTGTTGTTATTTAGGCTAACGTGTGTGATGAGCACTTATCAAGTTATCTTTGGGCAGTTTCTTGAGTTGATAACTTATAATATAAGATTCAATTGTTGTTTATGTTTAAAATATTTGTATTTTGTGTCATACCACACCCTTGATGCATAAAGTCTCAACATTCCAAGTAAAGCGAGGGGGAAAAGGTGAAAAAATACAATCGGTCAATTTGATGTTTTCGACCTCCACGAGTTGTACCCATTAAGAGACAGAGTGTTGTTGCAGCTTTGTACATATGATTTCTTTGAACTATTGTCATGTACAGTTGTGTGGGGATTATTATAAGAGCATTCAAGTATTTTTTTTCTTCCCCTGCTCTACTCTTTTCACAAGTTATGTTTTCTCAGATGTTCTCATATCTTGTGTGGGAGGTCATATGAACTTTTCTTTCTATCTGAACAATGTTTATTTCTTACTTCTATTTGTAAGCTTTTGTTATATGGATTTAGTTTTTTATTTTGACAATTGTTTCTTTTATAATCTACATTATTTTATTTCAATTTTCTCTTCATTTCAATGCTTTTCAGGTCTTTTCTATAATTTCATGTTAAATTTGTAATCATGTAACTTCAAGTCTCCCATTTGTGCAATGGCCTTTTACTGTGTGATACTGATGACATCTGCATCTTTATTTTTCGTTACTTTTTCATAGCTCTGAGCTATTGTTGCTAAGCTGTCTCTATTTTCTTCTATGCTCTCATTTGTAGAAGAGCTCAGGTGAGCTTCTTCTTCGTTGGCATTCTATGCATTTCAGTTCTTTTCAACTTTTGTTCAGCTTTCTTGTGACCAAATGCAGGCATATCATTTTTTTAACTGTGATTCTCTCTCTCTCTCTCTCTCTCTCTCTCTATATATATATATATATATATAATAGAGCTTTCTATCTTTTTGTTATTCTTTTCATTGTGCATATGTTTCAATTTAGTTTAGCTGGGAATTGCATTCTTAGTTATGTATGTCTTTTGACTTCTACTATGTGCTTCCTGCAATGGATTTCCGATTACTTCTTTCGGTCTGGATAATTATTTTGTTCACATGCATTGATATCCTTGAGTAACACCAAAATGGAAAAATCTGTGCATAATGACACATTTTATGAAGGTTTCTAATATTATGTGTGAAACCCCTGAGGGAGTAGATGCATAATTACTTGGCTTTCCAAGCTTATCCTTTAAGTCACTGCTTTTCTAGAATTGATTATGTTCAATTCCAAAATCGTAAAGAATGGGAATAAGGAACAATTACTCATCCTAATTCTACTAATCCAAATGCTACTCATGGTTGCTTAGAAATGAAAATTTTGACATAATACATGTTTTTGGTATTCTTAATCACCCCACATACAGAAATTAGAATTCACAAACAACCAAATATGCTACCATAAAATTGATCTAATTGTTTAATGTTGTACTGTTTGTTATAGTTTCATTCCCAAATGTATCAAGAAAATGGGTTCTAAACTATGGGAATCATCCCTGTGTATATCTTCTGTGTAGATTTGATTTGTGCACATGTGATATTGCAATGAGTTTTTATGGTTCTAAGATTCAACACTTTAATTTCATATGGATGTATGACATGTTTGTGTACTTCCAGTACCGATCATAATGTAGGACAAGAGACACTGGTTGTTATGGATGAAGACTTAGAGCACTTGTGTAATATTTTGTAAGCCAAAGATTGAGGCCCTGCATGGCGTCAAGTCATGGATCGTTCAACCTCAACCATGTATTAACAAGCTTCGCGTCATGACCCAGAGGTAGTTTTCTGTTTTTGTCAAATTGATACAAAGGCTATTGTAATACTCCCGGTGTTTAAGCTTCTTAGTAGTGCATGCAATTTACATTCTCAGTTGCGTTGACCTTTTAATAGCATTTATGTTTTCTTTTCCTCATGTTCTAGGGTGTCTGGTCAAGGATTAAAACTTCCTTTTTCCTCAGTTGCTTGGTGCTTGAACAAATACAAAACATTTGTGAATATATTTCTATTTGGTCCCTGTTGCAGTTGCAACCTGAACCAATTCCTATTCATCATTATGTATATCATCTAGGTTGCATGCTTGATTTTTTTATTATTAAGATTTTTATTAAAGGGTATTTATAATTTTATTCTCGATCTTTGATTGGAAATAACACCTGCTCTATTTAGTTGGAGCTCAGTTAAACGCTTTTGTTTGTTTCTGCACTTGTGTATATTTGTTGTTTGCAATGGAGGATTTTAATTTTCCAATCAGCTGTAAATATCACAAATTAAATTTTATCCTTTTGTTTTCATTTCTGTGCACCAGTATTTCCAAAACTTAATCCAAATGAAGTGTCATTTCCCTATTAGGCATTATTATTAATACCAATTTTAGTTTCAGCTATAAATTTTAAGCAAATGTTTCATCGTTTGCTATGCCTGCAGACCAAAAACGTGATGGTAGTTGTGTGAATGCTTAAACGACGAATGCTTGTGGTTGTAATATTAAACTGAAGTTTGAATATCATTCAACTGAAGTTAGTTTCACCTATAAATTTTTTATTCGAAGATCATTTGTAAAGGAGTGGTTGTAATATTAAACGAAAGTTCGATTGAAAATACAACTCTGTTGATTCACAGTAGCATTGTTTTCACAAAATATTTCTTATTAATAGAACCCAGATGTAGGAGCTATTTGTCTACCCGTGTTTCCCCAAAAAAAATGCCAACCAATAGATGTGAGGAGGGTTTAGTAGAATGTGAATATTCCATCAATTGTAATGAAAACCCATTCATATAGATAGAAGGGAAAATGCAAATTAATGGAAAGAATATGGTAAGGGTATAAAATGAGGAATTTTCAGCACGTCTAGTCCATAGGGAAGATTTGAACATTATTTAAAAATAAAATACATTTCAATCATTATAGTGACACCATGCCATAGCAAGTTTCGATGAACTTGCTATACTAGCAATGGACATTTCCGTCACTAGTATAGCAAGTTCGTTGGAACTTTCTATGGCATGGCATCGCTATAGCTATATCGACGACTAGTCATTGCTACACCAACATATGTTTGTTGCAACACATTTTTTTTCAAATATTAAACATCGTCACTTTAGCGATGAACGCTTCGTCGCTTCAACAATGAAGTTTCGTCGCAACACTTGTTTAATTTTTTACAATATTGCATAGTTTCGTCACTACAGCAATGGTGTTTTGTTGCCACTTTTTCGGCATTTCCATTGCCACTTTTTGGTATTCTTGTCACTATAGCGACGAACTAAGGTGTTTCATCTCTAAATTTTCGTTGGAATAGTGACGACACTTCATCGCAATAGCAACACGAGACATTCGTCGCAATAGAGACAAAGTGTGGAAAGTGTTTCTATAGCCACGAAAAGAAGGGGTCATGTTCGCGGCTATAGAAATGAACCAGTGTTGCAATAGCAACGATTTTTTGTGTGAAAACTGTCCACATGTACCAGTGAAATATTATTATAAGAGTATTAGAAAAAGAGTCATTGCACACAAGCAAGTTCCATAAGGTAGCAAAATATTTTATCTAATTATAAATATTCATTTAAAACACATTTACTTTGTTCATTTGTCTAAGTTTTTGCACCCTAGTAATGGAATCTGGAAATGAGGAGCTTATGCTTACTTTGACAAAGAGAAAATAGGGATTAAGTGCATGTGAATCTTGAAATGAGGAGCTTATGATTACTTTGACGAAGAGAAATTAGGGATTAAGTGCATGTGATGTTACAATATTGAATAAATGAGTATATAAAATAAAGTCACTCAAATCAAGGGACTATTTAAGTAATTTGTTGAATTTGTAAAAACACAAATAAATTATTGTTGGTCACCCTATATGCTAATCAATTACAACTAACATACAAAATGCTCAATGTGAATTGTCAACCCAAGGAACTCTTTTTGTCTCAAAGATAATTAGAACAATCTATGCATAAACACTAAGTAGTTGATTGAATGAATGAAAGCTTAATTTTCCTACCTATCTGCTCAGTTAAACTCTTCTCATGGCTAAATCTAATATATTTTATCCATCTAAGAATTCAGAAACGCAATTACCTTCCTATAGTCGTTACTCTAACAATCACTGATCTAGAAAAGAATAAAGCTAGACTTACTTTTGTAGAAAGGAAATGCTAAAGATATCAGAGTACCATGAATTAGCTAAGATATGTCCAAATGATCTAAGATGCAAATTATAAGTGACAGTAAAAAATCACACCAATTGCAATAATAATATGACTAATTTAATAAATTCCAATAAAGACAAATAACATATATAAACTAGAGTTGAGCTTGACTGTAACAGCTAAGTAATAGACTTGCATAAAGAGAAACTATCCTAAACAGTCGACTGTCACACCACACAATTGCAGCTAATTGAAATGCAATCATTAACTATCAAAGGAAAATGCCATCATCAATAATCATGATTGCAGCTCACTGTAAAATGCATCTACTGTAATTCCACACCACATAACAAAAATAAACTAAGAATTTTAGTAACTTTGCAATCTCCGTAAGAAGGTGGGCCAACCCTTCGAGCAAAGATGCTATAAGCTAACATGAATTAAAACACAAGGGGATGAAGAACTCTGATCCTTGTATTAAAAATAATAATTCACAGTACAACACTCTGTCACAGCTTACACAATATTATGTCAATTAACCAACCCCAGGCTTAGATCGCCTCCTACTACTTATACATGAATAGCATAATCCCAATCCACTAATATCAGCCATACATGAAGATCTACGATCTCCAAACTGGATTTTTAAAACAAGCTGTTACAGTCGTAAATAGAATGGAATGAAGATATGGAATATAGGGAGTATTCTTACTCAAGTTGTTAATGGATCAAAATCAATTGGATGAGAAGTGCTCTGTTTGTTGCAGTGATTCCCTGAGTAGAGGCACACTATTGTAGCTGAATTCTGTTGTAGCTACCACGAGGAGAGATGATCACTCTGTCTCCATTCAGCGTATGGAACAGGGAATGAAGAGTAACAACTAGTAACAAATATCCCTTTCCTCTCTAGAATAAGCAGACGGCTACACCTGTGTTCCTCAAGGCTTGAAACTATCTTTATAAAATCAATACATATTAGCAAAATTCAAAAGATAGAGTTCTAAACATAACAATCTTAGGCATTAATAGAATAAGAAAAGAATAAATCATACCTGTAAGGATTTATGCTCAATTTAAGGAAAAAAATCTATTAGGTGTATGGAAATGGAGTAGAAAAAGGAAAAAAGATATAATTGGTGTGGCAAAAAAGGGGCTATTCCAGGACCCAACATCTCCTCACAACTATCCCATTGTATGTCCTCATGCAACAACTTCCACTATTCTGAATCTGACTCCGGACCTCGTTCATGGAGCGAGGAAAAATTGAAGGAACTTTCAGGTAGTTCAGCCCCATCTAGATATCCATTACAGGTAGCCCAATATCTCTAGCACTACCTCTCCTCTACCTTAGTCAGTGTATAATGATCCCTGTATGGCTTTGCTGACCACCATATAAGTGGAAACTTGTATTTGATTCCTAGCTAGTGAGGTCCACACTTCTTCATGCAATTGACATATCCTTCCACCCTAGGGAGAGCCTGTTTAAAATTTTTGAAACAATAAGTGTCCCTCTTTTTCAAAGCTGAAGAAGAATATTGCCACCTATGCTTGCTTCCTTCCACGACAAGATGTTGATGTTTGGAGATCTCATTAACATAGGTGGAAATAAAATTTTCTTGCAGCTCCCTCAACTGTTGATTGTTCACAGGAGATGTGAGTCTCTTTCCATGGAATGTGTGGAGAAATCGAGGATATTGAGGTTCAATCCTAATCCAAAGATTGGAGCTGGCCTCATTATGAGAGATTGTATGAAAAGAATCTTCGCCCTCAACTGAACATCTCCCAAATAAAGAATAGGGTTAGAGTGAGAGTCCATGGGACAAGCCATCTCATGCAAATAGAGTTCACACAACAGATTCTGTGCAGTGAAACTGCTCTCCACAAAGGTCTCCAAGAACTGAACATAGGGTGTCGACTGATAAGGTATTCCCTCATTTAGATATTTTAATTTAAATAGGGTCATTCGTTCATACAAGAAAACTGGATAAGAGGAATATGGAGATCTAAATCTCATCAATTCGTGAGAGAGAGCGGACATTTGATCTTTTTCTTTTTGCATGGATTTAAATTTATTCAATTCTTTTTGCGTCTCCTCCCACTGAAACCTTTGAAAAGTTAACTCCTTTGCTCAATTCTCCCTTAATTCTTTGATATCCCTTCTGTATTAAAAAAGGGGAACCATCCCTTCCTGACATCGGTCAGAATGATTTTTCCACTTCTTCACTTCCATCTTCAACAGTGAGAGCTCTTTTATTAGGACATGAATACTTCTACCTCCTCCATATTTCACATCATCATAATATGAATCAACAATTTCTTGATAAATTTATATCCCTACCTTGTCACCGGATGTCTCAGCCTTCTCACTTTGTATTGACAGTGTAACAACTTCCTCTTCCATCAATGTTGTAGTGGCCTTTATCTGTGTGGATGCTTCAACAAACAATTTTGGGAATGCTGGTTCTTGTGTGACAACATCCTCTTCCATCAATGTTGCAGCAGTCTCTATATGTGTGGCTTCTTCAGCAAACAATTTTGGGAATGTTGGTTCTTGCGTGACAAAATCCCTCTTCTGAATCCCATCCTTAGCAGCTTCATTCTTTGTTCAACTTATGACAGATAATTTTGGGGATACTGGTTCTTGTGTAACAATATGCTCCTTCTATAATTCAACCATGGAAACTTCAGTTTGAGTTGCATCTTCAACAAATTTTTTTAAGGATGTTGGTTCTTGTGTAACAACATCTTTTTCCTATGTCTCAATCTCAACATATTTTATCTAAGTTGTAGTTTCAACAAGCATATCTACGGGAGTTGGTTCTTGTGTAACAACCTCCTATTTTTCAGTTTCTTCCAACTGCTGAGATTTCTCTTGAATTACTTCAATGTCTCCTGAAAAATGAGACTGATCCAAGAGTATTTCAGTATCCCATCATGGCTAGAATTGAATTTGTTCATCTTCTCCTAATTACAGCTCAGGGATTATGTCAAATTCTGTCTCATTTTCATCATTTGGCTCCACTGCAGGTAATTCTTTTCCTTGTTCATTTGCCTTTGCAGGTTCTTGTGCAACAAATCCCCTACCTATGAATTTGTATCCTGCATAGGTGAATATCTCTCCACATTCTAGACATACCACTTTTTTCTATCCTTCACCTCCCTCAATAGAAGGTGAACCCTCCAAATGGTTTGTAGCCTCCACTAATGTATGGAACCTTTTCTATACCTTCTTCCTACATGCTTCTTTCCAATTCTCCAATTCACTCCGAAGCATTCTTACCTCCTCTTTTAGCAGGTCATTTTCATACAAAAGACTCTCAATTTGAGGTTCTTCTACATAAAGTTCGTGTGGAGTGGTGGTTGATCGGGGTGTCAGAATGGGAAATTCGATATTTGCTTCAATGTTTTCCCACTTTACCCGTTCCTCTTATCCTGTTGTAATAGACCTGGTTCTCTTTCTTTTCACCTTCCCAAATGACTGGCCTTCTTCTTTTGATATTCTCCTTCTTCGGTGTGGAACAGGGGTTTCCAATTCTAAAAATGGTATAAAAGGATGATTCCCCAATCCATCATCTTCCCTTGTTCTTCCATCGCAATTTCTTCTCCAATTATTGTTCCCCCCAACTGAGGGGAACATTCAATGTTAAGAATGTCCACATCCTCTTCTGCCATTATAGCTTCCAAAGCTACAACTTCCATTATTGCAACATCCAATGCTGCTCCAGTCTCAGCTTCTGCTACTGAAGCTTCCATAATAATTATTCCCTCTACAGGGTTTGCTACTGTTGCAGCCTCCTCCAAATCTTCCTCCTAATCATTCTAATTTTGTACTGCCACTGTCTCATCCTCCCCCCAACTGAATTTGAGGAACTTCAATCATCCTCTTCTACTTCAACACCCCTCAACTATGTAGGTTCCTTGTTTTCCTCTTCTACTTCAACACCCCCCAACCGTGCAGGCTCCCTAATTCTCCCAGGCTCAACAAGAAATTGTGCCTAGGTTCTGTTCTGTGGTTCTAATTCCCTCAAGATGAGTAATTTAATTATTCCATGGTTGGTAAGAGAATAAAACAGATGTTGGGTTGTTCTCAGATACCTCGACATGTAATGTAGGGTTTTCAACAAGTAAAATGGCATATTGAGTAGATTATTGTGGTGTAGATGAGACAATAATGGGAAAGAGAAGTAGAAAATTTGGTACCTACCTTCACAGGTAATATATTTCTTCAAAAAGATATCCACTTAATTCCAAGGATGGGGTAATGATTCTAACGCTATCCCACGGCCTCTTAGTTGAACATGTTCACTGTTTGCAAGAAAATCCTGTACTGCAGTCGCATTCTGGGTTTTTCTTCCAAACCAACTCCTTCTTGCTTGAGGAAAACTAGTAAACTCTACCACAATTGCTTCTGTAACAGCTATGCATAGTTCTCTAACTATAGAATGAGTATCATTCAAGTTAAGGATGAAATGTAGAGTTGTTTCTGTGTGGAAACCATTTAATTGTTGAAAATACACAGTCCATCCGGTCACTTCAAAAATGGCAAAAACCTTTGCATTCCCACACAGGATCCTTGTGTTCATGGGTTCATGTCGGGATGGTTTAGCCATATCATCTTTCTTTCATAGTTTTGGTAGCGAATTGGAAAATTACAGATCTAGAAGTGGAAGTTGCAGCATGAGAACGTTCAACAAACAACCAAGGCCGGGATTGGGTATTTTAGGAAAGTTAATACAGTTATGAAAAGGGAATAATTGGAAAGATTTGGTGCAAAACAGGAAAAAAAGGTGACAGTCCTGTAATGGACCAAGTACAAATCTAGACATATTGATTGACAGTTAAATGGGTACAGGTTTGCTGATAGGTACAAAAGACAAAGCATGATTAATTTTTCCATATCCA
>LPNX010012692.1:109258-116758 GCA_001517045.1 Pseudotsuga menziesii
GACATGAGGTAGATGATGCAACTACAAACCCAAGGCAAAAGGCCCATGCACACTAAGTTGGATACAACAATCCACAACCCTAAAAGTTTTAAGGATGAAGAAAAAAAAAGTGAACCTTTGGGGAATAAGAAGTAACACCCCTCCAAACTTGTCAACTATATCGGAACTCTTATAAACTCGCTTTACATGGAACTCTTATACAATACAAATTTAGAGATGAAGTGGAACTCTTATAAACTTTAGATGAATATCCTTGTCAACTATATGGAACTCTTATATGAATATCCTTGTCAACTAGATGGAAATTACATGGATGTTGTTATGTGAATGTTGTACAATCACATTTTGAAGATTCATATTGAAATATATATATGTCATTCGCTTAGTGTTTTCAATAATTTGTCTCTAATGGAATTGTTTGAAATAATTTCAAGAGCTATGTTGTCCACATACTACATCAAAAACCCTAATCATAGGTCATGGAGTGACATTTCACCTAGGCCAGTAGTTTGTTAGTTTATCTGGAAGAAGGGTTGGTAGAGTCTTTAAATACACTATGTTTAGATAAGGCACTAAAGTTTTCATAGGAGATAAGGATTGGGAGGATATTAAGGTAGGTCAAAATCCACACCGCAAGGTTAGAGAGACCATATAGAGTGAGCAAGTGTTATATTTACTCACCTAACAAGATGATCATGGTTGCATTGGGATACTTCTCATAATCATATATATTAAGGAGTTTCTTACCATCCTCTAAATCATGCTTCTCCCTTGTCAAATTATCTAACAATATTTTCTTTTTCATTAGCCTTCTTCCACTTCCCCACACTAGTATTGAACTATTGGTCATTCCCTTCAATCCCTCAATTTCCCTTTTACACTAGTTAATTCCATCCCTTAGACATTGCATTTCTCTAATAAAATGATAGCAAAAACAATCATGAGCTAGTAGATGCTCATATTCAAAAGGTGGATAGTATAGCCACATTGAGGGTTCCTGAATGCAGTGAATGGAAATTTAACTTATGTAATGATTCTGAGTTAGACCAAGTAGCATAGGACATAGAAATGTCTAGCCTTAATGAAACCCTGAGCGATGATACTTTTACATCAACAAAAATGTTCTTCTCAAATAGTAAAAGACCCTACCTTCAGTCAAATGATGTGATTAAAAATGCTTTGTTTGAAGTTTGAAGAAGGAGTTGTCCTGAGTGGTTTAGTAGTTTTATCAAGGGGATTTTCCATGGTTGTGGAGTTCTCTTACATTGTCCAAAGGGTTTCTCTAAAACACTCTTGTTAATGCTGCAACTCATGCTTCCCAAGCAAACCTGTTCTCATTAAGTGCAAGTTTGGTTCATAGGACGTTTGCTGGAGAAAGTGAACTTATTCTGCGGGAGATTTTTTTTTTGATGAAGCATCATCGCAAGCTGCAGTAGGTAGACAAGCCATCATATTCATCGATGAAATCGATGCACTCTGTCCACATCATGAATCCAAATGGGAGCAAGAATATCGTATAGTTTCTGAACTTCTTACCCTTATGGATGGCACCAAAAGTTCATTGAGAGAGTGGTTGTGGTAGCATCAACAAACAAAGCTAATGCAATTGATCCATCATTGCGAAGACAAACGCATTTTGATGCTGAAAATGAAGTTAGTGCACCTAATGAGGAAGAGAGTTTTGAGATTCTTCAGCTCCATGCATTGGGGGAGTAGTTTGATGATGTTCGTGGTCGTGGCCCAGTTCAAATTCTAACTTGACAATCGGTAGAGACTATGATCCTTATCAACATGTCCATCAATAGGGTTAAGTCTCAATTTCATAGATTGTTGTTGGAGGAATATTGAGAGAGTTTGAAGAGATTGGAGGAGCGGATGATGCAAAGTATGAGGAGATTTGTAGTTTGCATGGCTTCTATCATAACCCCAAAATTTCTTAAAAATTTAAAATTTTTAAGGTAACATAAAATGTCGGAAAAAGCAGTTCACTAACTGCTAGCGGTTAGCGGAAAATGAAACAGTTGAACATTTGGTATTAAAGTTAGTTTCAAAAATACAATAACTAATACAACTTTACTTTTCATAAGTTATATAAGAATGACTTGCATCTAGATTGCTTTTAGCTTTACTAATAATTTTACTTTTAGCAAGTAGGTGAAAAACTATCTTTGAAAACTCGGGGCTTACTTAGCATTATGCTAACACAGATGGACTGCTGGTTCTTACAGGTTCAATAGGTAACGATAGATCAAGTAGGAGTTTAATTTGTAAGGTAGCGAGAAGTATTTCTGTTGCATGTTAATATGCTTAGTAAATAAACTGATTCTTTAAAAGCAAAACTATGATGAGGTAAAGTAATTTTCTTCCATAGTTTTGGTTTTAAGACCGTATTCAAAGTTTAGCCAATAAGATTGTTATCCTTAACATACTTAGTCAAATAAATAGATCTTTACTGTGAGCTTAGAGCTCAAGTTCTTTGACATACAATTACTTTTATTGTAACATGCTCATACTGCTAATATTATGCTCAAAAGTACTGTCTTTTATGCATGAATGTACTCCTATAATTCTCAACGGTAAGGATTACCAATAGCTTACATATTTCTACTTTCTCTCTTCTTTACTAGACATGAAAATTGTTAACTTGTTGTTTGTATGTAATTGTGCTAATCTTTTTGCGCTGCTAAACATCAAGTTATAAACTTCGACTCTTAAGTTATTTCCTTACTGCAAGTATTAATGTAACAATATACAATACCACATCATTTTTATAATGTATCAAAAATAATTGTTACTTATATCCTTAGGTAGCCTTACTACCTGGTAATTTCAATGATATATTATAAGTTTGGTTCTTTGTAACTAGATACATTATTTTAAGGTGGAATACTACCTAACCACCACTTCTATAAAGTCGAATCAAAGAAAAATGCATTATTAGTGTTATTTCTGTAGTTTATAAATCTTGTGCATGGTTTACACAATAGTAAGATTACTAGTATAATGTTGCCACACTATAATAATTTGTAGTTTATAATAACTACTATGGTAGATTTTACTACCTAAAAACTTCTAACCTAAGGTCGACATCAAAGTGAAACATTATAAATAAAATTCCTATACTATGCTAGAACCAAGTAAGCACCAAGATTCATATAACTGACTTTGTAAATAATGATAAGAACCATCAAAACTGTCATTAGCAAGGTAAGCATGCAAATCATTATTTGTAAATGTTTATACTAAGGTCAAACCTCATGGTTGTTTTATTGGCAAGGTTTAAACACCTTTACTCTATAGTCAACGACATAGATTTGTTATTAACAATTATAACAAGTCTTAATACCATCGATTGCAAATGATATAGTTTTGTTTTTTGATCAAGGAAATGACAAGTTTGTAATTGACAGTGCAGGGTTGACTATAGACATGACCCTCGCATGGTTAAATAATTTGGAGGACACATAGTCTACTCTCATCCATGCATTGGTGACTTAAAAAGAAAGGAAACCCTATTCCATTGTCATTTGACTCCGAGGGTTTCGTCGGCCTGTGGGCTGCTCTGTGTAGTTTTCCTAGTGGCCATGAGAGGCTGTTCCTTCGCTTTACTTGCTCTGTAGCTTGCATTTGATACTGTGTGGTCTCAATACCCAGTCTTATGGTCTTGAAATTTCTTGGTTATAATATTTACTGTGCGAGTGTTTTCTTCTTAAATGTTAAGCTCGAGGCCTGTGCAAGGTTTTTAACTCTGTCTTATTGTTCCTTGCCACGGCTTGTGGAGTTTAAGTTTGTTTTAAACTGCCTCCAATCCAGGGTCGGCGTAGGGGTTTGAATACTCCTCTATGTATTTCGCTTAAGCTGGTGACAGCTCCTTCACTGCTTGATTTCTCTTCTTACTTGTAGGTAAAAACAAATTCAAAACTTTGTTATGTGATTACTTTCATTAAGTCAATATTGTAGTTAGGGTTTACTTGTGAGTTGAGTTTTGTTCTAAGCTTAGGATTGTGCTTTTTACAGGAACCTACGACGGCTTCAACCTTCAGTGGTAAATAAATACATTTTTCGGCTTCAGTGAACTCGTGGCTTCCAATCGGTAAGCCCTGGTTTTTATGTGGGTTTTCCCTACTTACGATGAGGGTTATTGGAAGGAAAAATATAGTGCTTGGAAACCTGGTTTTGGTTTCTTCGTTGGTTAAAATATTTAGTATGTTGTTACTCTAGTTTTACTTAAAAACCCTCGCTATTTACGCTGGGTAATACCATCTTTTAAGGCATGATATGTATTTGGTTTTTGGTTAAGGATTTAGCCTTGTGGCTTGATAATGTAATACAGTTGGTTTTTATAAAGAAAGAATTCGTTAATCTTGAGCTCTATCTCATTTTACTCTTAGATGTGAATTATGGTTTCGTTATCCTGTAAATAATGTGTTTATTTCTCTGTTTAAAAGATTTATAAAATGTATTTTACTTTCAGGAAAATACTGTGATCAGTCTAATGCATAGATTGTAGCCTTCTTGTCAAATTTGTTTCACAGTTAACAATGTAACTGGTTGTAACTTATTACATGTTAAATTGTATTTGAATAGATTAGTCGAAGGGGTTTCGACCCTTAGTTTTTTTTTTCAAAGGTTATAAAGCTATTTTTTTTAAAAGTACCTATATATGTAATTCTTAGTTTATTTTGTTTATTATTTATATATACGTTCATTGTTTTTTTTTTTTGTAAGTAAGTTGGAACTGTCTATTATAATACAAAAAGTTACAGGGCTATACAAAAGGCCGAAGGGCCTGACCTTCAGCAGAGAGAGACCGGACATGTAAATGCCTATCCCTTCTAACAAAACTAAAAATAGTGCCTTACATAATTGAACCACAACTCCTATGCAGGAGATATCCCATCAGGGGCATAGGCCGATATCCGAACATACATATAACATCAACTAGACAAAAATAAAAATATCACCACAAATCATACGATGAGCAGAATTACTTCGAGAAAAACAAATACCCGAGGTCACGCTGGAGGGCAATCCTCTCGTGGGGGTGGCATGTCAGTTGCAGGAGAGTTTGCTGGAGTAGTCCCAAGGTTGGAGGATTCGGGACTCGGGTTGGCAAGCATGTTTTGCGCAATTTGTTCCAAAAGCATGAAATCGGTGGCACTCTCTTGTTGTCTGCACCTGATGATATCCAAGGCATCACAAATGCCCTGAGCCGCCTGAATTTTTGCTTGAATGTCCCTAGCCAGAAAGATGCGTTCCATCTAGAATGGATTAGGGAGCAAAGGGCACCCCACTATTGCCTCATACTCCCATTGGAGGTCAATTTCCATTATAGCAATGAAAGCTTCGATGGCCTGTGGAGTCTCCGCCATATACTGCTCACCCCAATTGAAAGGGGTAGTAGCAGGGATTTCTCTGCCATGAGGTGGCATTGATTCGTCTATTTCACTTGGAGAGGCTTCGCTTAGGTTAGCACCCCGATTGGGACCTTGCTCTCTAGAATGAGCCCTCCATAGCCACGGCATGATGGACAGAGCCTCTAATATGAACAGGAGTAGGATTTTGAACAGGAGCAAGAATATGAACAAGAGCAGGTTACCAGAGAAGAGGAGAAGGGATATGAACAGAGCCTCGAATGATCCCATGGAATCCACTAGGAGTGAATAAATAGGGCCTTCCATGGCCAAAATCTTCCTCTCACGGCCGTCCTCCTTAACTCTCCTCGAGCTTGCCATGATGGTCTGCCATTCTCCACGCTCAAGTAGATCTCTTACCGTTTGAGAATGATTCAGAGCCTTAATTTTCGCAGTGGGCCAAAGGATGCGGGACTCTGCCATAGATATCAATCTATCTAGTTTAGAGGTAAGTATAGTACCTGATCGTCCCACTTTCCTCCCTTCCCACGGGTCCGGCTACAAGGCATCCCTGGCCACTGTTATAAGGTCGATCCCACACACCTGGCTTGAAAGGACCCTACAGAGCCTCCATGTGATCTGTATCGAATCTACGTGTTAAGGCATGATTAACCATGGATTTACCGCGTGTTAAGGCAAGAATTGTCGTGGGTTCACCGCATGTTAAGTCATCCATAATCGTGGTTTAAGAAGTGATTTGAAGTGCCCCACCTGGTAGTCGAAAACTCTCCCGATTCATTGTATTAATCGCCAAGACATTCACCGGCCCTCTCCTAGGTGTCAGCTCATTCGTGGGCCCCCTCCTAGGTGTTGGCTCACCTTTGGTTCTATACGTTCATTGTTATTTACTACTCTATAAATTATAATTATTTAGAGCTCTGTAGAGAAAAGAATGTTAACTCTAGAACTCTGTTTATTTTACATAAATAAAGGGTTTATAAATGAAACCCTAATCTGGTTTTTATTAAGTAATAGTTAAGATTAAGTCAATATTTTAAAAGAAGAAACTGTTTAGTTATTAAATTGTTTATATACTTTCTTGAAGATTAGTTATTATCTCCTATAAACTTTTATTTCCTATCTGTATACTACTACTGTAATACTAGTGTAATTACTATTTCTTTTACTTGCATTTTCATTTAGTTAGACTAAGTGAAATAGTATAAATAAACAAACCATAACGCTGATTTTTCATTACATTTTAAACATTGAAATAAAATTTACTCTGTTTACCTACAGATACAAAATCATATCTACTATATCCATTCTCTTAAGAATTATTTCATTTATTTAAAGAATTCTAATTATGCTAGAGTACGATTTGGTTTCCAGGTGTGGAAAAACGCAGCTTAGAAATTTAATTTCTTTCTATTTCATTATTCCCTAAACCATTTTCATTTCTATAACAATTTAATAAGAATACTAAATCTAACATTTCATAAACTCTGAACTTTTAACATTCATATAGCAGATAAACTAAGATTTATTTAACTAAGACAGTAAAATAAAATAACATAGAACCTATTGAGGACAAGACGACAACAGCTTGAGGAGGTCGTTCCTCCCTATGAATCTCCTGGAGAGTGCTCAAGAAACACTTCCTCAGGACCCTCGAGCCTGTTCCTGGTCTTATTGGCTGAGAACTGGGTGGATAATGCAACTGTAGAACCCTCTGTCACCTGACTAGTTCAATACCTCAGTAAAACAATCTGTTCTCAGTAGTATGATCTTCAGTTTAAAAACTGCAACTAGATCAATCTCAGCAGTTATCCCCTCAAGCACTTTTCAGATTTCCCCTCCATTGAATTTCTCTAAAGTAAATTCATTCACCCTAAATGATTACTTCTCTAGAATGAGTAGTCTCAACTCTCTTCAATGGGAAATTTTATAGAGATGTCTAGGTCTTCCGGGTCGGTTTTCATTAATTGAGCCACATGCTTTGATTCCACTTTCTTGGGGAATCATGACCACAAATATAGGAAGGTTGCCACCTGCGACAGTTGGAAGTAGTTTGAGGATGTTGCCACATTCAGTTTGCTCTCCACCCAGTCTCCTCCACCAATTTGACCAGTAAACACTCTTTTAA
>LPNX010012692.1:121758-134842 GCA_001517045.1 Pseudotsuga menziesii
TTATCAAGATTGTTCCACCAATTAAAAATTCACCATAAAAATAAATAGTTGCTCTAAAAGGATGTTTTTCATTTTACTTTTCCATCCTCAACCATCCCATGTGATCAATTTCATCTTTATCTTTATCTCCTCTAAACATACACATTACCATTGGTTCTTAATTGAGGTCTTATAAAAACCCTCGACTTCCAGCCTCACAATTCTAGAATTGATGATCCCAAATAGTGATTTTTTTCTAGTACATTCTCTTGTGTTTACTCTTTTCAATGACTTTTCAGTCACTTAAATTAAACCTTCTCGTCAAAAGTTATACTAATTTTAAATTAGCACACCTTTTGACTATTTTCATGGACTTGTATCCTCAAGGATAATATAGGATGATATGGTATTATTCTATAGGGACTGAACCAACTTAACCAAAACAAATATATATTAACAAATCCTGGGTCATTATGTATAATAACATCAATCGTGTCTTCGCCCAGCATATAATGTTATTAAGCTGGTCTTATTCCTAAATTGTATTAACATTCAAAGGCCAATGTATCCATCCCTTTACAATTTAGGTGCATGTATTTACACCTTTGGTTTACAATTTATTATAATGTGTGTGTGTATATATATATATTGTTAGCACCTCATGCATTGGCTTAAATTGTGCATTTTTTCATGATGCATTAACCTTACTCATGGGGTCTTAGCCCCATGGCCATAGGATTTCTTAGAGTGCTAACTTCCATTTCACCATTCTACTATATGCAAGCGAGGCTCCATACAACATGGATGTGGGGACTTTGGTTGTTCATTGCGCTACCCCTAATTACACTTTGGGAAAGGTTTGGAATATGATAATCATATGGTTTGCAAACTACATAGTTGGGAACAATTGATGCCAGGTTGGAATTTATTACTTGGTAGATGGATATGCATACTCCTTCCTCCACCCAAGCATAAGAAAGATATACCGTCTAATTCATCATATTGGTTTTTCGTAATTTGTTCACAAAACAACCCTTTGAAGGCTTCATTTTCCATTCACATCACGAGGAGGAGGTTTTGGGTGTTCAGGATTCATTCCGCTTCCTTTTCCATTTGCATCATGAGGAGGAGGGTTTGGGTTTTGGATTCATTCCACTTCAATTTCCATTTGCATCACAAGGAGGAGGGTTTGGTGGTTTTGGATTCATTCCATACCTCCCCTTTGCTCGGACCATGTGATTTCAGAATGTATATGTTCATTCAAGGTTTTTTTCCACTTCATGATACCACGTTCAGTAATGGTTTTACTACTTGCTATAGAACAAAGTGTTAACAAGGGTTCATGTGTTCAGATCATGGTCAACTTTGCTCAGGTTTGGTAGAATCTTGGCTTAGCTTCCATTCACAATTTATTTATATATTTGATTATTATCTACACATCCTATAAGAATTGTAATTTGTTTTGTTTAAAACATCTATGTTGCTTGCAGGGTTGTCCCAAACTTGGGCATGGTTGTTCCTCCTTCAACCTTGTCTTATTATTTCTCTTGGCTGCTGCAAAACGCGCTCAGATAGAAGGTGCTAAGAAAGACCAAAAAATCAGAACCCATATTACTGCTGATGCGATGGAAGCAATATAGAACCTTTGGTGCCGTGTTCGATCCCAGTACTGGAACTACGATTCCCCCTTGATTCACTGAAAAGAACCGTTCAAAGAATGCTAAAGATAAATATTGGTCCTTTCATTTTGATGGTTTAAAATAAAATACAAGTTCAGGGACTGTGAAGGGCCAGATTGAATTCGCAATTAGAATCCATTAGCTAGCCAGAATTTATATTTTTCATGGAGTAATTGGTGTAAATTTTAGCTATTTTTATTGAGCAAGATCACTGTATCTATTAGAACCTAAGTTGGAAAAACCGAATGGTTATAATATATTTCAACCCTTCTAGAGAGGCCTTTTATATTTAGACATTGTATCTACCAAACCCTAAGTCGATGTCCCGTGATTTTAACAAATAAACCCCAATTCAAGGTCCTGTGACTTAAATTTAAATGGAAACCCCTTTACTATGGATGCTTTGTGCTGCATTCACTAGGGTGATATAACACCATACATATACGGATTTATTGTCTCATATCTAGCTTAGTCCTATTAGATCTACTAGTTAAGGTAATCTTATCCAATACACATACTCTTTCTACATGGCTTTACTGTACTTCATCAACCTATAATATAGATAAGACTATTTATTACAGAAAAATAGTAGAGATAATTATTACACTGAGTGTATGGTATATATAGTACAAGTAAAATGATGTGAATGGTGTCTATTAGTAACCATTATCTTGTACTTAGTCATCTTGGAATAGATTAGGCAGAATACGTACATAGAGCTTATAACATAGTTTAGTTCAGCTTACCTGCTTGGTCTTGTACAAGTGTTATTGCCATTATATTAGGTTCATAAGGGCTAATCAATACAAGTTTAATTTCCATATTAAGGAAAAAACTATGATCCATTGTAATCTATAAGTATTAGTATAGATTATGTTATAACCAAGCTCTAATCTCACCTATTATAGTTATATGACTCCAATTATTATGGAAGTTAAGCTATATGGTCACTATGATTTCCATTGTAAAAAGCATAAAGGTGATGCTTAGTCTTATACATAAAGAACATCTCTTACTTGTGTTTATTCAACAAGCTTACGTAATTAACATAAAAATTATGATCACTTATACATACACATTGGTCGAGTACCTGCTTTTCAATTCATGGGTGAGATATATGTAAGCTTGGTGATAAGAATACAGGGATTAGCTCATATGATACCAAAGGTAATAGTAATATGAATAAATATAGTAGTTTAATTTATCTATACTTAGATTTATCTTATAGGAGAGGTATGGTTACCATATGAACACTTGATCAGGACATGTAGTACTATATCCATTCATTCCTTTATATGAGTAGAGTTATACAAAGCTTAGTATTCTAAATAATCATGCTTAAGCTCATATGTATTGGTATAGCTTGAACTTTTACTTTTATGTTTCCCTAAGTAATATCCATAATATATTGGTATAACTATTACCCCTAACATCTCAAAGGCTTATAGTACTCTTCATAATCACTGTGCTTTATTTTGAATAGAATTAATCACATGGTTATATTACTTCTCTAATCAATGATACGAGCTTTCTCCTTGTAAGTAGATGTGGTTTCTTCGGTGATGCAGGGTTGGTTAAATGATGCATAGTGTAAGATCCGAGAGTAGATGAAGTGCATGGCAATAGATTGAGTAGAGAGTGAGTTTAGAATAGGGTGATTTTTATAGATAGGATGCATTGTAATAGATATTATAGATTGTGTATTGGTATTTATGTTTATTTATATTTATTTAATTTTTTTATTGATTGGTTATTTAGTTGGTTGATTTAATAGATTGTTTCTAGATATATCGTCTCTAGAGATTGATGATAGTGGATTGATGTGCATGGTTATAATTTAATAATGCATTGTAGAGTATAGATTACTGTGTGTTCTCTGGATCTAATTGATGATGGATGTTGGTATATTCTTGATTGATTTCCTCGATGATTTGCCTATATAGATACATGATTATTTCGTTTACGATGCATGCTTGTCGACTAGATATAGAGGACTAAGAGTAAAGTGATGATCTTTCTAGTTTCAATAGTTTATTGGTTGGTTGATAGCATAGTAATATATTTATATGATTAATTGGTGTATTGATACTTGGTTGTGGTGGTGTTATATCTCTCTTAATTATATGCGGTTTTATTTTGTTTCATTGACAGGATATATGTCTTTCTATTGTATTTACCTTAGTAAATGATAATGTAAAGTGTATGGAGGCTTTGTGCTGCATTCACTACATTAAGCAAATTAGATGCCACTTTGTTAATGTAATTCACTTTGTTAATATTAAAGTTATATCATTCATCACAAGCACTGCTATACTATCAGCATATCGTTCTGTCTATTAGTTTGCTGCCAATTTCATATAGTCATCATTTCTTTGTTGTAACCCTAGCCACTTAGGATCTTCAAAATTGCTGTTATAAATGCTTGAATTGTGAAGACATTAGGGCACCATTCCACTATTGAAGGTTTGGGACTAAGTGCACTATGAGCAGGGAAAACAAAGGGTTGTTTGTTATTTTACGGAAGAGCCCAAACACGTCCTAAGTAGGACTATCAATTAGAAGCAAGAACGAAATAACTCTATATCAAAATTTGGGACTGGTGTATTGGTAAGAAACCACGAACTGTTTATGAGCTGAAAATTTGGACGGTGTGCTTGGACTGTGTATGTGGATGAAGCTTGAACTTTTTGAGCAGTAAAAAAATCAAAATTTAACCCCATACTTGCTTTTGCATGCTTGTCATCATCAATTTGACCTTTTTCATTAATGTTGTCATCAATGACAATCATAGAAAACCATATTCATCAATCTCCCCCTTTGTGATTGATGGAAACCAACCAAGTTATTCTTCTCTACCTTTGACAATAATGAAAAAGTGTTGATTAGCCTTCAAGAGCTTCACAATGTCCCAAAAAAAATTCAGAGTTTATCTGCCTTAGGTTTCACAAAGATGCTCCCCCTGACTGATATGCTGTTGTAATTTGTTTCCATACTTTCTTCAATCTGCTATAGCTTTCCTTCTACCCTCAATATATTAGACCAATGTATACCAATTGATGATGAAATCATTTCTAGTTGTTCTAACTTTGTTCTAAATTTGTTTCCAGGATCAGCTCTCTCGAGAGGCAATTCTCGTTTCTTTATCGATAATATTAACATTGCAACATAGTAAAATTTGACATTAGTTGAAGTTATGCATTAGTGAAATTAAAACCCGTGCAATGTACATATTTATTTGCCACCCAAGAAATGGTTTAGTTTAAAAATATAGTGTATGTTAACGAGGACTTGGTTGGTTGGTTGGTGAAGAGGGGGTATGTATTGTTACTCTCCCCAGAGACATGTTCTCCCATTTTGGTTCAACACACACACTCAACAAGGCCATTTAATGTGATTGGGACTAGGGGCAAGTCTTGGGAGACTACTAGAATAGGCACTCTCCAATTGCAGTTGTTTAGCCAAAGGGTGGATGCTCTTATAGCATATGAAATGTATCTGCTTCATTGTAATATCCCATATTGGACAGTGTCATTTCTATTGACCAAAAGCATTCAAAATAATACAGTGTATTTTTTTTTTACAATTTTCATGATATGCTATGACTAAACAAAATAACAGCTAGACATTAAAAGTTACAGGGTTGAGTAAAGTAAATCTTATGATATGTGGCCAATTGTCACATAGTCCCCAACGCCATTAAGTCATCAACGCCACTCTTTTTCCTTAAAACTTCTTTGTGTTTACTCTAAACAATTATTTTCCAATATCACATTGCCCTTGAGGACCACAGTATCCCTAAAGCCTCAACTAACATGAGAAAGAACATTCAAAGCTACATACACAAACACAAGCGTATCACTTTGATCTTGAAAAATCATCAAATCAAAATATTAACTTATTAAAGAACAAAATTGCTTGACCCTTGTGCCTTGGGTATCCCCAAAACCAATATCTGGCCCTGCATGTCAGCATATCTAGCCCTTAAATTTTTTATTGCAGAGTTTGGCTACCAAACTTCTTAAGACGATTGCAATCCTCCATTGTTGTTGATATATAGGTTTTTCAATTTTCTGTTAATGGACAAATAACTGTTGACTTCTTAAGGTCTACATACCAACGCATTTGATTTGTTGCTCTCTTGATGGTTGGTTTTGGTTTTGATTTAGTGGTGCAATATAACATAGCATCAAGCACATATTTGTTGTTATTTAGCCTAACATATGTGATGAGCACTTATCAAGTTATCTTTGGGCAGTTTCTTGAGTTGATAACTTATAATATAAGATCCAATTGTTGTTTATGTTTAAAATATTTGTATTTTGTGTCATACCACACCCTTGATGCATAAAGTCTCAACATTTTGACTAAAGCGAGGGGGAAAAGGTGAAAAAATACAATCAGTCAATTTGATGTTTTTGACCTCCATGAGTTGTGCCCATTAAGAGACAGAGTGTTGTTGCAGCTTTGTACATATGATTTCTTTGAACTATTGCCATGTATAGTTGTGTGGTGATTATTATAAGAGCATTCAAGTATTTTTTTTCTTCCCCTGCTCTACTCTTTTCACAAGTTATGTTTTCCTCAAATGTTCTCGTATCTTGTGTGGGAGGTCATATGAACTTTTATTTCTATATGAATGGTGTTTATTTCTTACTTCTATTTGTAAGCTTTTGTTATATGGATTTAGTTTTTTATTTTGACAATTGTTTCTTTTATAATCTGCATTATTTTAATTCAATTTTCTCTTCATTTCAATGTTTTTCAGGTCTTTTCTATAATTTCATGTTAAATTTGTAATCATGTAACTTCAAGTCTCCCATTTGTGCAGTGGCCTTTTAATGTGTGATACTGATCACACTCGGTCTTTATTTTTTGTTACTTTTTCATAGATTCTGAGCTATTGTTGCTAAGCTGTCTCTATTTTATTCTGTGCTCTCATTTGTAGAAGAGCTCAGGTGAGCTTCTTCTTCGTTGGCGTTCTCTGTATTTCAGTTCTTTTCAACTTTTGTTCAGCTTTCTTGTGACCAAATGCAGGCATATCATTTTTTTAACGGTGATTCTCTCTCTCTCTCTCTCTCTCTCTCTCTCTCTATATATATATATATAATAATAATAATAATAATAATAATAAATAGAGCTTTCTATCTTTCTGTTATTCTTTTCATTGTGCATATGTTTGAATTTAGTTTAGCTGGGAATTGCATTCTTAGTTATGTGTGTCTTTTGACTTCTACTATGTGCTTCATGTAATGGATTTCCGATTACTTCTTTTGAACTGGATAATTATTTTGTTCACATGCATTGATATCCTTAAGTAACACCAAAATGGAAAAATCTATTCACAATGACACATTTTATGAAGGTTGTTAATATTATGTGCGAAACCCCTGAGGGAGTAGATGCATAATTACTTGGCTTTCCAAGATTATCCTTTAAGTCACTGTTTTTCTAGAATTGATTATGTTCAATTCCAAAATTGTAAAGAATTGGAATAAGGAACAATTACTCATCCTAATTATACTAATCCAAATGCTACTCATGGTTGCTTAGAAATGAAAATTTTGACAGAATACATGTTATTGGTATTCTTAATCACCCCACATACAGAACTGAAAATTCACATACAACGAAATATGCTACCATAAATTGATCTAATTGTTTAATGTTGTACTGTTTGTTATATTTTCATTCCCAAATGTATCAAGAAAATGGGTTCTAAACTATGGGAATCATCCTTGTGTATATCTTTTGTGTAGATTTGATCTGTGCACATGCGATATTGCAATGAGTTTTTATGGTTCTAAGATTCAACACTTTAATTTCATATGGATGTATGGCATGTTTGTGTACTTATAGTACATCCAATCATAATGTAGGACAAGACACATTGGTTGTTATGGATGAAGACTTAGAGCACTTGTGTAATATTTTGCAAGCCAAAGATGGAGGCCCTGCATGGCATCAATTCATGGATCGTTCAACCTCAACCATTTATTACAAAGCTTCGTGTCATGACCCAAATGTAGTTTTCTATTTTTGTCAAATTGATACAAAGTCTATTGTAATACTCCCGGTGTTTAAGCTTCTTAGTAGTGCATGCAATTTACATTCTCAGCTGCGTTGACCGTTTAATAGCATTTATGTTTTCTTTTCCTCATGTTCTAGGGTGTTTGGTCAAGGATTAAAACTTCCTTTTTCCTCAGTTCCTTGGTGCTTGAACAAATACAAGAAACATTTGTGAAAATATTTCTATTTGGTCCTTGTTGTAGTTGCAACATGAACCAATTCCTATTCATCATTATGTATATCCTCCAGGTTGCATGCTTGATTTTTTTATTATTATGATTTTTATTAAAGGGTATTTATAATTTTATTCTCGATCTTTGATTGGAAATAGCACCTGCTCTATTTAGTTGGATCCCAGTTAAACGCTTTTCTTTTTCTTCTGCAATTGTGTATATTTGTTGTTTGCAATGGGCGATTTTAATTTTTCAATCAGCTGTAAATATCACAAATTAACTTTTATCATTTTGTTTTCATTTTTGTGCACCATTATTTCCAAAACTTAATCCAAATGAAGTGTCATTTCCCTATTAGGCATTATTATTAATACCAATTTTAGTTTCAGCTATAAATTTTGAGCAAATGTTTCATCGTTTGCTATGCCTGCAAACCAAAAATGTGATGGTAGTTGTGTGAATGCTCAAACGATGAATGTTTGTGGTTGTAATATTAAACTAAAGTTTGAAGATCATTCAACTGAAGTTAGTTTCACCTATAAATGTTTTATTCGAAGATCATTTGTAAAGGAGGGGTTGTAATATTAAACCAAAGTTCGAGTGAAAATACAACTCTGTTGATTCATAGTAGCATTGTTTTCACTAAAATATTTCTTATTAATAGAACCCAGATGTAGGAGTTGTTTGTCTACCTGGGTTTCCCCAGAACCAATGCCGACCAATAGATGTGAGGAGGGTTTAGTAGCATGTGAATATTCCATCAATTGTAATGAAAACCCATTAGTATATATAGAAGGGAAAATGCAAATTGATGGAAAGAATATGGTAAGGGTATAAAATGAGGAATTTCCACCACATCTAGTCCATAGGGAAGATTCGAACATTATTTAAAAAAAAAAGACATTTCAATCATTATAATGACGCCAGGCCATAGCAAGTTTCGATGAACTTGTTATACTAGCGATGGACATTTTCGTCGCTAGTATAGCAAGTTCATCGAAACTTTCTATGGCATGGCATTGCTATAGAGACAGTTAGTCGTCACTACACCAACACATGTTCGTCGCAACACTTTTTTTTAAATATTAAACATCGTCACTTTAGCGATGAACGCTTCGTCGCTACAACAACGAAGTTTCGTTGCAACACTTGTTTAATTTTTTTATAATATTGCATAGTTTCGTCACTACAGCAACAGCGTTTCGTCGCCACTTTTTTGGCATTTCCACTGCCACTTTTTGGTATTCTCGTCACTAGAGTGATGAACTAAGGTGTTTCATCGCTAAATTTCCATCGGAATAGTGACAATACTTCGTCGCAATAGCGACACGAGACATTTGCCGCAATAGAGATGGAGTGTGGAAAGTGTTTATATAGCCACAAAAAGAAGGGGTCATGTTCGCGGCTATAGAAACAAACCAGTGTTGCAATAGCAATGACTTTTTGTGGGAAAACTGTCCACATGTACCAGTGAATTATTATTATAAGAGTATTAGAAAAAGATTCATTGCACACAAACAAGTTCCATAAGGTAGCAAAATATTTTATCTAATTATAAATATTCATTTAAAATACATTTACTTTGTTCATTTGTCTAAGTTTTTGCACCCTAGTAATGGAATCTGGAAATGAGGAGCTTATGCTTACTTTGAGAAAGAGAAATTAGGGATTAAGTGCATGTGAATGTTGAAATGAGGAGCTTATGCTTACTTTGATGAAGAGAAATTAGGGATTAAGTGCATATGATGTTACAATGTTGAATAAATGAGTATATAAAATAAAAGCACTAAAATCAAGGGATTATTTAAGTAATTTGTTGAATTTGTAAAAAAACAAATAAATTATTGTTGGTCACCCTATATACTAATCAATTACAACTAACATACATAATGCTCAATATGAATTGTCAACCCAAGGAAGTCTTTGTTTCAAAGATAATTAGAACAATCTATGCATAAACACTAAGTAGTTGATTGAATGAATGAAAGCTTAATTGTCCTACCTATCTGCTCAGTCAAACTCTTCTCATGGCTAAAGCTAATATATTTTAGCCATCTAAGAATTCATAAACGCAATTACCTTCCTATAGTCGTTACTCTAAAAATCACTGATCTAGAAAAGAATAGAGCTAGACTTACTTTTGTAGAAAGGAAATTCTAAAGATATGAGACTACCATGAATTAGCTAAGAAATGTCTAAATTATCTAAGATGCAAATTATAAATAACAATAAAAATCACACTAATTGCAATCATAATATGACTAATTCAATAAATTCCAAGAAAGACAAATAACAGAGATAAACTAGAGTTGAGCTTGACTGTAACAGCTAAGTGATACACTTGCATAAAGAGAAACTATCCTAAACAATTGATTGCCACACCACACAATTGCAACTAATTGAAATGCAATCATTAACTATCAAAGGAAAATGCCATCATCAATAATCACTGTTGCATCTCATTTTAAAATGCATCTATTGTAATTCCACACCACATAACAAAAATAAACTAAGAATTTTATTCACTCTTCAATCTCCGTAAGAAGGCGGGCCCATACTTCGAATAGAGACGCCATAAACTAACACAAATTAAAACACAAGCGGATGAAGAACTCTGCTCCTTGTATTAAAAATAATAATTCACAGTACAACACTCTGTCACAGCTTACATAGTATTATGTCAATTAACCAACCCCAGGCTTAGATCGCCTCCTAATACTTATACATGAATAACATAATCCCAATCCACTAATATCAGGCATCCATGAAGATCTACGATCTCCAAAATGGCTTGTTAAAACAAGCTGTTACAGCCGTAAATAGAATTGAATGAAGATATGGAATATAGGGAGTATTGTTACTCAGGTTGTTAATGGATCAAAATCAATTGGACAGGAAGTGCTCTATTTGTTGCAGTGATTCCCTGAGTAGAGGCACGCTGTTGCATCTACCACGTGGAGAGATGATCTCTCTGTCTACATTCAGTGTATGGAATTGGGACTGAAGAGTAACAACTGGTACCAAATATTCCTTTCCTCTCCAGACTAAGCGGATTGCTACACCTGTATTCCTCAAGGCTTGGAACTATATTTATAAAATCAATACATATTAGCACAATTCAAAAGATAGAGTTCTAACCATAACAATCTTAGGCATTAATAGAATAAGAAAATAATAAATCATACCTGTAAGGATGTATGCTCAATTTGAGGAAAAAAATCTATCAAGTGTATGGAAATGGAGTAGGAAAAGGAAAAAAGATATAATTGGTGTGGTAAAAAAGGGGCTATTCCAGGACCCAACATCTACCCACAACTATCCCATTGCTTGTCCTCATGCAACAACTTCCACTATTCTGAATCTTACTCCGGACCTTGTTCATGGAGAGAGGAAAAATGGAAGGAACTTTCAGGTAGTTCAGCCTCATCTCACTACTAGATTTTGATCCAAAATCCGACGGTTTTTTCCGACGGCGCGTGGATTTTTTATTTTAACTGTGCCAAAAATCAGAAAGATTAATTTTTTTTTTGAAATGGTGGGCATAAGTGTCGCTTAAGTGACGGCAATTCTCCTAAGTGTCTCTTAATCGACGGCGCTAAAATTTCTATCCTCCTAAGTGTCGCTTAAGCGACAGCTCTATAATCAATTCATTTGGAACTTCTATAATCAATTCATTTGTCCTAATAGGAGGTTGTATGGTAGTATATTCATTTCTTCTATCTAAGTTTAAAATCCAAGGTTTAAATTTCCTTCTAATTGATTTGGATTTATTTGTACAATAGCTTGAGTATTTCTATTCTAATTATTTCCCTCACTCTCAATTCTTTCTAGTTTATTTGGCAAACCTATTAGTATTTTAGTAATTTATTCTATATTATCCTCCCAATTTTCTTTATTCTTGTTTTTATTTGAGGGTTCAACCTCATATTTACACTTAATTTTCTCAAATTCTTGCTTATGCCTAATTTTACTAGCAACTATCATATTAGCTTCTACATGTAAAAATGACAATGTAGGATAATACAGGACGATGTTTGAGATGGAGTTGAAATTAGTGGATCAAGGTGAGAATTCAAATGAGTTCAAAGAATATTATAAGATCTTTAAGGATTATTTAAATCTTCAAATATTTATTGATTTTCACTCGAAGCATAGGTTAAAGGTTAGTTTAGCAGTGGAATATATCTTCCTTCAGATGAGCGTATAATCCTACAATGAATTATTGAATGAGGTTAGCACACACAATACTTGATATACTTAACTCTAGCGAGCTTCTAAATCCCACACCCAAGACTTTTAGATACTTCATGAATCAAACACAACCATCACTAAAATGCATATTCTAACCCATTGCAATTTTTCTTAGCTTCACTAGAGTGATTGTAGCTATTAATATGCTTAATATAGTTTATCATTGCTTAAAAGCACTCTACCCACCAAGCATTGTCATACCTTGGATCCAAATAGAAATCGATTACGGCATGAGTTTATGTTTTAAACCAAAAATAGAAAATCAATTTGGGATTTTTGTTGTGGAAAAGAGGCAAGTCGAGGGTTTCTCCTATCATTCATGCAACCCTGTCGAAAAGAGGCAAGTCGAGGGTTTCTCTACATCAACCACTGCTGCTGCAACTTCTGTGGCCTTCCCATTATTTGGTGGTTCTATCTCTGAGAAAAATGGTATGAATTCAGTTCCATTTTCATTTTCTGGAAAGAGCAGTGCTGCATCTGCTATTGCAAAGATGGATTCCAAATTGAGAAACCCTGAAACAATTCCACAGGTTGAACCATCATCTGTTATAGGTGAAGACCATTCATTTAAAAGCTCTACCAGTGGTGCAAATTTCACAGTAAAATCCCAAAATGAACTGAAAACCAGTGCTGTCTCTCCTTCCCCATCACGAGAAGCTCTGGGTGCAGCAGAGAAGTGCTATCTGTGAGATTTAGAATGGGAATGGGAGGGGTTTCTGCCCTTTGTCCGCAAAGGAGTGGTCAATAGGTAATTCTTCATCACATGAACAATAGGAGAGGGCCGAAGAGGATAAGGCCGTAGGGGACAGAGCTCGCAGAGGAGAGGGCGGCAAAGAAGGGTTTGCAAAGGAGGAGGGTTTGCAGAGGTCACACTGAGGCTAACAGAATGCCCCAAATGGATCCGTTCTCAGGCATTCCACCATATCAGTTGCACTT
>LPNX010012692.1:140434-234903 GCA_001517045.1 Pseudotsuga menziesii
TCATGAACTACCCATGACAAGTATCATTGGTTTTCATGTTAAATTTTTTTGTCTATATATCGAAGGGAGAGACTACTCCGTTTAAAGCTGAAAAACCAATATATCAGAAAAGCAGAGTATGGTCCTGGAAAATGAGGTCATGATTGTATTTGGTGAATTTTTTTTCATAGGAAATCAAAATAGTGCTTAATGACTAATGTTCTTCAAGCAGCATGCAAGATCGTCTGTACTTACTCTGTATATAAAATTTTGGAGTAACTAAGCACAGATAAGTCCTGTGACTGATTTCATGGTTATAGACTGTTATCATCCTTCAGTCTTCTTAAAAAAACTCCATTACACTAGTTACAATAATTCCAACAAATGGATTTTAACATAATATTCATCTATGGTGTGGGCGGATTTTAACAAAATATTCATCTATGGTGTGGACGAAATTAGGGAAAATTCAATAATGATTTAGCTGGTGAACAATTTGTATTTCCTAAACTTCATTGGGCTGTCTCCAACAGTGTGGGTTTCTGGTAGGCTTGGAGTGTTTGTATATTCTCATGAAAACATATGATGTTCTCTCGATACCAGGAATACAAAAATTGCATTTTTGTTTCACTTGGCATTTAGTTTGATCCTCTTCCACCCAATTCTTGGTTCTTATGTTACCATTTTATAACGAGTTGCTGTAACAATTGTAACAGAGCTTGGCTTCCATATAAGTATATCCAGGGCAGGAGATTGTAACAGTTATTTGTTTGGTTGCGAGTGCAATCTTAAAGCATTTGTGGTTTTCTTTGTGTGGGAGTATTCAACCCATTCTGAAATAGAATGTTTCTTGGGAAATACTCCTGCTTGAAGCTACTCAAATTTACTTCCTCACAAGCCTGGATGCCTTAAAGGATAGTGTGCAGGATGTGTAAATGACAGTCAGGAATAGCTCACGAAGCTCCCTGTTTGCCCCACTTTACAAGCAATGAGTATGGAAACGGTCTAACCAGCTGTAGAGATCCAGGTGGTGACAGTGTGGATGTTTTTATTGCTGGGTGGGCCCCGCCACCCTCTGTATGTCATCTTCAAAGCTAATCATGAAAGTCAGAGCTTAGAGCTTTTATGGAAGATGACCATGAAAGTCATAGAGCTTTAATGGAAGCTGACACTGTGTCGTTAGTTTGTAAAGGTGCAGAGAAGAAAAACACAAGATTCAGTTCTGGCTTTCCATCTTGCAAGTTTATATTTTTGTCCAATGTATCACCTCCCAAGTGTTACAGCTTTTTTGCAATTATATTTTTATCCAATGTGTTATCTCCAATTGTCACAGCTTTTTTGCAACGTAACAATTCTCATAGATGCTCTGGTCTTCTTTTCCTATGACGGTGTCTTGATTCTTGACAGCTGTACAAATCGAAGGAGTGCCAGCACAACATATCAAGAAATCGTCATTCCCGAGGAGAGCCTAATCACCACAGAAAATATGGGGATTATAATTTTCAGTTAAGTTTAAAAAACAAAAAAAATACCCCATTAAATGAGATATATAGAATATCTTGCAACTCGTTGAGAAGAAAGGGACATAATTACACTGAATTTAGAATCTTTCTTTTAATAATTGAGATTCACATTATTTTCACAATATATTTAAAAAAAAAAATTTCAACAAGCATCGCTTATGCAACGCTTTCACATGTCACTTTTCCGACATTTTTGCTGGATATCCGTCGCTTAAGCGACGCTTTCACATGTCGCTTTTTCGACGTTTTTTGCTAGATATCTGTTGTTTTTCTGACGCTTTGTCTTAATTTTCGTCGCTTATTCGACAGTCCTTCTGTCGCTTAACCAACGGCATGAAAGTTATTTTCTTAAAAAACTTTCACTACTATCGAAGATATTCCGTCGCTTAACCGACGCTTTAAATTTAACCGATGGTTACTTAGGTGTCGCTTAAGCGACGGTTACTCAGGTGTCAGAAACTCGACGACAAGTTTCCGACGCTTAACAAAAAATCAAAGTGTCGTACATGCGACAGGGAAGTGTCGAAAATCCAACATGACGGCCGTTGGATTTTTGGTCAAAATGTAGTAGTGTCTAGATATCCATTATAGGTAGCCCAATATCTCTAGCACTACCTCTCCTCTGCCTTAGTCAGTGTATAATCATCCCTGTATGGCTTTGTTGACCACCATATAAGTGGAAACTTGTATTTGAGTCCTAGCCAGTGAGGTCCACACTTCTTCATGCAATTGACATTTCCTTCCACCCTAGGGAGAGCTCGTTTAAAATTTTTGAAACAATAAGTGTCCCTCTTTTTCAAAGCTAAAGAAGAATATTGCCACCTGTGCTTGCTTCCTTCCACGACAAGATGTTGATGTTTGGAGATCTCATTAACACATGTGGAAATAAAATTTTCTTGCAGCTCCCTCAATTGTTGATTGTTCATAGGAGATGTGAGTCTCTTTCCATGGAATGTGAGGAGAAATCAAGGATATTGAGGTTCAATCCTAATCCAAAGATTGGAGCTGGCCTCATTCTAAGAGATTGTATGAAAATAATCTTCCCAATGTACATGATTATTAACAAAAGGAAAAGGCCCTCAACTGAACATCTCCCAAATGAAGAACAGGGTTAGAGCGAGAGTCCATGGGACAATCCATCTCATGCAAATAGAATTCACACAACATATTTTGTTCAGTGAAACTTCTCTCCACAAAGGTCTCCAAGAACTGAACATAGGGTGTCAACTGATAAGGTATTCCCTCCTTTAGAGATTTTAATTTAAACAGGGTCATTCGTTCATACAAGAAAACTGGATAAGAGGAATATGGAGCTCTAAATATCATCAATTCCTGAGAGAGAGCGGACATTTGATCTTTTTCTTTCTGCATGGATTTAAATTTCTTCAATTTCTTCAATTCTTTTTGCATCTCCTCCCACCGAAACCTTTGAAAAGTTAACTCCTTTGCTCAATTCTCCCTTAATTCTTTGATATCCCTTCTATATTAAAAAAGGGGAACCATCCCTTCCTGACATCGGTCAGAATGATTTTTCCACTTCTTCACTTCCATCTTCAACAATGAGAGCTCTTTTATTAGGACTTGAATACTTCTACCTCCTCCATCTTTCTCATCATTAGAAAATGAATCAACAATTTCTTGATAAATTTGTATCCCTACCTTGTCACCAAATGTCTCAGTCTTCTCACTTTGTATTGACAGTGTAACAACTTCCTCTTCCATCAATGTTGTAGCAGTATTTATTTGTGTGGATGCTTCAACAAACAATTTTGGGAATGCTAGTTCTTGTGTGACAACATCCTCTTCCATCAATGTTGCAGTAGAGTCTCTATATGTGTGGCTGCTTCAACAAACAATTTTGGGAATGTTGGTTCTTGTGTGACAAAATCCCTCTTCTGAATCCCATCCCTAGAAATTTCATTCTTTGTTGCACTTACGACAGATAATTTTGGGGATACTGGTTCTTGTGTAACAATATCCTCCTTCTGTAATTCAACCATGGAAACTTCAGTTTGACTTGCATCTTCAACAATTTTTTTTAAGGATGTTGGTTCTTGTGTAAGAACATATTTTTCTTATGTTTCAATCTCAACATATTTTATCTAAGTTGCATTTTCAACAAGAATATCTAAGGGAGTTGGTTCTTGTGTAACAACCTCCTATTTTTCAATTTCTTCCAACTGCTGAGATTTCTCTTTAATTACTTCAATGTCTACTGAAAAATGAGATCGATCCAAGAGTACTTTAGTATCCCATCATGGCTAGAATTGCATTTGTTCATATTCTCCTAATTACAACTCGGGGATTATGTCAAATTCTGTCTCATTTTCATCATTTGGCTCCACTGCAGGTACTTCTTTTCCTTATTCATTTTCCTTCGTAGGTTCTTGTGCAACAAATCCCCTAACTATGAATTTGTATCCTGCATAGGTGAATATCTCTCGACATTCTAGACATACCACTTTTTCCTGTCCTTCACCTCCCTCAATAGAAGGTGAACCCTCCAAATGGTTTGTAGCCTCCACTAATGTATGCAACCTTTTCTCTACCTGCTTCCTACATGCTTCTTTCCAATTCTCCAATTCACTCCAAAGCATTCTTACCTCCTCTTTTAGCAGGTCATTTTCATACAAAAGACTCTCAATTTGAGGTTCTTCTACATCAATTTCTTGTGGAGCGGTAGTTGATCGGGGTGTCAGAATGGGAAATTCAATATTTGCTTCAATGTTTTCCCACTTTACCTGTTCCTCTTTTGCTACTATAATAGACATGGTTCTCCTTCTTTTCACCTTCCCAAATGACTGGCATTCTTCTTTTGATATTCTCCTTCTTCGGTGTGGAATAGAGGTTTCCAATTCTGAAACTGGTATAAAAGGATGATTCCCTAATCCATCATCTTCCCTTGTTCTTCCATCGCAATTTCTTCTCCAAATATTGTTCCCCCAACTCAGGGGAAGATTCAATGTTAAGAATCTCCACATCCTCTTCTACCATTATAGCTTCCAAAGCCAAAACTTCTATTGTTGCAACATCCAATGCTGCTCTAGTCTCAGCTTCTACTACTGAAGCTTCCATAATAATTATTCCCTCTACAGGGTTTGCTGCTGTTGCAGCCTCCTCCAAATCTTCCTCCTGATCATTTTGATTTTCTAATTCCACTGTCTCATCCTCCCCCCAATTGAATTTGAGGGACTTTGGTCATCCTCTTCTACTTCAACACCCCCCAACTATGCAGGTTCCATGTTTTCCTCTTCTACTTTAACACCCCCCAACTGTGCAGGCTCCCGAATTCTCCCAGGCTCAACAAGAAATTGTGCCCAGGTTCTGTACTACAGTGCTAATTCCCTCAAGATGAGTAATTTAATTATTCCATGGTTGGTAAGAGAATAAAATGGATGTTGGGTTGTTCTCACATACCCCACCATGTAATGTAGGGTTTTCAACAAGTAAAATGGCATATTGAGTAAATTACTGTGGCATAGATGAGACAATAAGGGGAATTAAGAGAAGTAGACAATTTGGTACCTACCTTCACAGGGAATATATTTCTTTAGAAAGATATCCACTTAATTCCAAGGATGGGGTAATGATTCTAACGCTATCCCACGACCTCTTAGTTGAACATGTTCACCGTCTGCAAGAAAATCCTGTACTGCAGTCGCATTCTGGGTTTTTCATCCAAACCAACTCCTTCTTGCTTGAGGAAAACTAGTAACCTCCACCACAATTGCTTCTGTAACATCTATGCATAGTCCTCTAACTATAGAATGAGTATCATTTAGGCTAAGGATGAAATGTAGAGTTGTTTCTGTGTGAAAACCATTTAATTGTTGAAAATACACAGTCCATCCAGTCGCTTCAAAAATGGCAAAAACCTTTGCGTTCCCACGCAGGGCCCTTGTGTTCATGGGTTCATGTCGGGATGGTTTACCCATATCATATTTCTTTCATAGTTCTGGTAGCGAATTGGAAAATTATAGATCTAGAAGTGGAAGTTGCAGCATGAGAACGTTCAACAAACAACCAAGGCCGGGATTGGGTATTTTAGGAAAGTTAATATAGTTATGAAAAGGGAATAATTGGAAAGATTTGGTGTAAAATAGGAAAAAAAAGGTGACATTCTTGTAATGGACCAAGTACAAATCTAGACATATTGATTGACAGTTAAATGGGTACAGGTTTGCTGATAGGTACAAAAGACAAAGCATGATTAATTTTTCCATATCCANATCCATGTTGGCTAGCACCCATGGCAAATCAATATATGTCTTTTCATTCTTAGCAGAACTTTGGTTGGAGTTGTGAAATGATTGGAACCCAGCGGAGTTATTAATGATGAGATTTATAGACAAATCTGAAGGAGTCACAGTTCTTTTATGGATACATCTAGAGGAGGCGCATCTGTGAAAAATAGGATAAGTAGGACAAATATAGTAGAGCCGCAATTGATTTATAGAAAAATCTGGAGGAGTCACAGCTGCGAAAATAGGAAAAGTAGGTCTAATATAGCAGAGTCACAACTAGTTTATGGAAAAATCGGGAGGAGTCCTAGTTGCAAAAATAGGAAAGATAGGTCAAATAGAGTAGAGTCACAACTGGTTTATGGACAAATTAGGAGGATTCGCAGCTGGGAAAATAGGAAAGATAGGTCGAATTTGGTGGAGTCACAGCTGGAAAGTAGGGTAAATCTGGCGGAGTCACAACTGCGAAAAATGGAAAAATAGGCAAAATTTTCAACTGATTAGTTATTATTGCTAAACTCTTCATCTTCTTCAAGGAGTTATTCATAATAGGGAAATAAGTTATGGCACCCACAATCGTTGGCCCAGTCGTGACCGCTGCTCCTCAAGTAGATTCCTGTACACATTCTTCACAAGAAAACCGATCAAAGCATAAAAGAAAAAAATAAATATAAAACAAAACAACAATTTATTTATGTACAGATTCCTATGTGGAAATTGCAGGGTTCTTTAAGAATTCATAGGACCAGGAAAAAATTATTTCCCTTGCATTAAATGATACTCTGGATCAGTTGCAACACGCAAAATGAATGCATCCTTTGAAATCATCTTATGATATAGTCGCAACCTATGACCATTAGTGAATAATGGCTTATGATATTCATCAATAGTAACCAGGAAGACTGTGCCATTATCAAACACCTTGGCTATTTGGTAGGGTACCAACCATCTTGTATGCAGTTTTCCTTTGAAATCCCTCTTAAATCTTGAATCATACTATAAGGTCCAACCTCCTTCACAGAAGACTTTCTTCTTTATGAATCGATCATGCCACTTGGAATGCTGCGATTGGATTAACATTGTCTGATGCAAAACATATGTGCACTACTCATCAAGTTCATTTAATTGATCCAATATGTTCCTATGAGATTCTGTTAAGTCTAAGTTTTCTTCCATGGTTGTGTTTAGGGTTTTAATTTCAAATTCAATGGGAAAGACACCGTGCTTACTGTACACTAATTTGTAAGGGGAGAATCTCGTAGTGTTGCTTCATGTGGTGCGATATGCCCATAATGCCTCTGGAATTATGTCATCCTAGTCTTTGTGATGGATTTTGACTGTTTTCGTAAGGACAACCTCAATTACCTTGTTGGTGCTTTCCACTTGGCCATTGGGCTGTGGATGATATGGCGAGGTTATGATGTGATGAATGTGGTATTTCTGTAATAGAGCTTCCAATTTGGGGGACAAAAACTGCAGTCCTCCGTCTATAACTATCTCCTTGGGTACTCCAAAACGGGTGAATATCTCTCCATATATGAAATCCATTACAGCTTGGTCATTGGCCTTGACCAAAGCTACAACCTCCACCCATTTGGTCATATAATCGGTGCAAAATAATATGTAAACTTTCTACTTCGAGGGAGGGTTGATAGGCCCTACAAAATCTAGGGCCCATCTGTCGAAAGGTTCAACCACCAATTGTGGCTGAAGAGGCATCTCATCTAGTATGTTTGGTTGGCCCATTCTTTGACAGCTATCACAAGCTTGAACATATTTCTTTGCATCCCTGAAAATTGTTGGCCAATAATATCCCATTCGTAATACCTTATGACCTGTTCGTTTTTCAGCAAAATTTCCCCCACAGGGCTCATTGTGGAAAGCATTTAAGATACTGAAAATTTCATCCTCCCTTACACATCTTCTAATTTCAAGACCAGGACCTGTGTAGAAAAGATGCTTGTCTATCCAATAGTACCTGGCACTTTGTTGTATAATTTTTCTTTTTTCTCTCTTTGATAAATGCGTTGGAAGCTTTCCTGCAGCCAAATAGTTAGCAACATATGCATACGAAGGGAAATGAGATGAAATTGCAAACAAATTTTCATCAGGGAAGGAATATTCAACTAAACAACTGTCATCATTATTAGTAAGTTGAGATAAAAAAAAGTCAGCAACAATGTTTTCCTTCCCTAGTCTGTTAATAACTGTAATGTCAAATTCTTGTAACAGTAACAAGCTTTAGTGACAGGTTTGTTCATTAATTACTTAATGGCTGAATGGTCAGTGTGCACAAAAGTGGGGTATCTAGTAATATAGTGCCTAAATTTATTGATGGAATAGATAGTTGGAAGAAATTTATTTTCTGTGATAGTGTAATTTAGTTCACTAGGGGCCAAGTTCTTAGTGATATAATAAATTACATATGGAGCATGACCTTCCTGCTCTCCCAACATTGATCCAATGGCAGTATCAGAAGCATCTGAGGAGATATGGAAAGGAAGATCCCAATTGGGCCCTCGTAAGATAGGGGTTGAGGATATCCTTTTTTTAAGTTTAGTGAACGTTATTTGACATGCATCATTCCAATCAAACTGTACATCCTTCATCAATAGAGTGAATAAAGGAGAGGCTAGCTTGGAATTTTTTTTTATAAATATTCTGTAATAACCAGCATGCCCTAAAAAGCTACGTACCTATTTTCTTGTTCCACGAGTGGATATGTTTTCAATTACACTGATTTTGGATGGGTCTACCTAGATACCATCAACAGAGATTAAGTGGCCCATAAATACACCCTCACTCATCATCATATGACACTTTTTTTCGGTTCTTAAAGATAGCTTGGTATGTTCACAACGTACTTAAACATTTTCTAAATTTTTCAGTGCTTCCTCAAAGCTACTACCGTATGGAGTAAATTTGTCTGTAAAAATTTCCATCATGTCGTTAACCATCTCGAAAAAAATCCCAATCACAAATCTCTGAAAGGTGGCAGGTGCATTACACAAACCGAAGGGAAGTACCCTTTATGCAAAGGTACCCCAGGGAAAGGTGAAAGTGGTAATGTCTTGGTTCTTGAGAGCAATGTGGATTTGATTGTAACCATTGAATCCATCCAGAAACGAAAAAAACGCCTTCCCATACAAGGTATCAAGTACCTGATCAATAAAAGGTAGGGGGAAACGGTCTTTTTGTGTTGCTTTGTTCAACTCCCTATATCATACATAGACTCTCCACTTCCCATTCTTTGTTGGAACTATCACGAGTGGAGAAACCCACTCATTGTCTGAGATTGGGTATATAAACCCTGCTTCCAAGAGTTTTTGGATCTCTTCTTTCAATATATCCCTCAAGTTAGGGTTCATCCTTAGTTGTGGTTGGAACACAGGTCAGGAGTCACTTTTGATATAAATGTGATGGGTACACAGATTTGAAGGGATGCCCTTGATATCTGTGTATTCCCAAGCAAAGGCTCCTTTGTGTTGTTTTAGTAGAGTGATCAGGAGTTCCAGCTCATTAGGAGCGAGATTCAGATTAATGTTCAAATTTTTTCTCGGCTCTATTTCAACTGGAATGATTTTTGAGTTATTAAGTATTGGAATTATGTTGGCATCACTGAATGGGGTCTCTTCTGTTAGATTTTCTTGTTCTTCTTCACCTAGAGTATTGTTCAGAATTTGATAAACATGTTTATTGACATATGTGGGTTCACTGATGAAATTGTTAATAGTGTCATCCTCTGTTTCATCCTTAAATATTAATTATTTTCCTATTGTTAATAACGGTTGAATGCCTTCTTCTTCCTATGGATCCATCCACAGTGGAGTTTCAACTTCTAAGCTAGGTCGATATGGAGGGTATAGAGTCAGGATTTTTGTATCAGTCCCATCTGAAATGGTCATGGACCTTGATCGATAGTTGATGCAAGCATATGCTATGGCTAACTAGGGTCTTCCTAGGATTAAATGATGTTCCCCTAGCTGCGACTTTGGTTGCAAAACTAAGAAGTACGCAGGGAAGTCCCACGAATCGACTGAGACAATGAGGTCATCCAAGATTCCCTCAGTTTTGATTGTGGACCTGTCAACAAGCTCTAATATAGTAGGGATTGGCCGAAGATTAGTGAGCACAAGTTTTTTCATAGTTTCAATGGTCATAACATTGATAGTTGCGCCTAAGTCTACCAAAACATTAGGTATCTGAGTGTGTCCAATGTGTACTATAACAATAGGGTTTCCACGATCATCATACTTAGCCAAGAGAGTTTTTCCCATTATTAATTCAGAAATTTTTCCTATTACATCTAAAGTGGGAGGATCCCTAGGATTTATCCCTAGTTTTCTTACACACAGATCTCTAACTTTTTTGGCATAGATGGGCACATCATGAAGGGCTTGTAACAATGGAATTTTGACATATAAATTCTTCAATTCCCCTAAAATATTAAATTGAGGTTGATCCACTGTCTTCTGTAGGATCAGTTGTTTAGGATATGGTGGTTCTCTTGTTGGTTGTGTAGGCTGTGTTTCAATAAGTGTTTCTTCTTGTGGAGTCAACTGGTGTTTCAATAGGACTCTCAACATCCTCAATAATGGGGATTGCTGGATTTTCAAATTGATGATTCATTATTGCTTCAGTCGAAGAAGATGGAACATATTCAATGATTGAGGGTTCCAATACGCCCCTTGATTGTAGGCGTATGTCATTGCAGGGAACTCAGGTAATGGAATAAGCAAGCATGTTGGTAGTCTTAAATTGATGAAATGATTTATTATTTGGGTTAGGGTTAGGATGGGCAAGAATTTGTGGTTGTAGTGGCATGTTCATTGGTGAAACATTATTCTGGAGTTGCAGCTGCGACTATTGGTACTATTGGTGAGGGTTTACTAAGGAGGATATTGTTGATGAGGAAATTGCTGATGAGGAGGTTGGTTATAAGGAAACTGATTTCCTGGATGGGATTTTCTCCAACCAAGATACCAAGAAGTTTGTTGGTTTGATTGTTGTACCCAAGGTGACCAAGAGTTAGGATTCTGCATAGGATTTTGAGATGGATGCCATTGATTATTAGAATAATGTTAAGGGAATTGTGTATTCATATTATCCATATTGTTCCAAAAAGGTAATGGGTCTGAATTCATAACTTGGTTTTGAGGCTGCCAAGGCTTCTTTTCAGCAATGAAGTAAGCTTGATCCACATCAGAAGTAGATTTCTGCAGGACTGCTTTAACTTGGGGTAGTGAAGGACATTCCTTAGTATCATGATTCAATTCACAGAGCTGACATACTTCCACCTTGTCAAGTGGGAATTCCTTCAATGGGTTCTTCTTCCTGCATCTAGGACATAATACACCAAGTGTTAAATCTTATACTGCTTGCCTCTACTTTGCTCTCAAGAAATCCAATTCTTAGGAGATGGGACTCATCATTTATATTTTGAATTTTTCAAGAAGGTTTCCTATCTCTTCTCGAGTGGCTCCACCACTAGATGACTTATGTGTTCTAGTGAGGACATCTCGTTCTAGTCCTTTGTCTCGATTGTTGGTTTTGGGGGATCCTCTCAAATATCTTCAACATAAGTCGACAATATTGTCAAAAGGTTTTTTTGAGATATTCCCTTTTCCCAACAAATTCAGCATGTCCAGGAAATATTCTCTGATTCCACACAATAAGATAATTTTGAGTACATATTTCCCCATATCGGTCTGTCCTGCCCTCTGTACATTGTACATAAGTCTCTCAACGAATTCCTTCTGACTCTCTTCATCCTTCTGCATCATATTAAACAATTCTTCTCTTTTGTTCTTAGTCCTACAGTACTCTTGATATTTTCCAAGGAATGCTTGTTTCATATGTTCCCAGGTGGCAACAGTCTCACCACCCAATCTCATGAACCAACGCAAAGCGTTGTCCTTTAAAGTAGCAGGAAAGAATTTTAACTTTTATTCAATGGAAGTGTAATCGTAACTGCGACAGAGGATGTTAAATCCAAAGAGGAACTCATTTGAATCCTCTATGGCTTTCCCATGAAAACATGGTAGCACTGAGGGTGAAATGTTCTTCATGGAGGCCAGTCCAGTTGGTTGTCAAATGTGGAATTGGAGTGTGGAAATTGTCTCCTCATGCAGTAGGTTGCCATCATCATGATGATTATCCCCTACCTCTTCTTCATGTTCGTTATTCATGTTTTCCTCTCCTTCCTCTTGTCTTCGCTTCCTATAATTTTCCAACTCTTGTTGTAACTTTAATCACTCCTCCTTTGTAACTTATTTTCCATCGATATGGTAAATCAACTCTGGCTCACCTATTCCCACAGCATTGACTCTATCTTCATCCTTAGGGACACCAAATGGTGTCGCAACTCCTATTGTTCTCTCCACTGTGGAAACTGATGCTTCCATCTAGGTGTAATAGGGCTTCTTCTAACAGATGATGATCCTTGAATACGAGATCCATTAGAATAATTATCCCTGGAAACTAAATAGTCAATGAATGTCCTTCTCCCTAAGGCTGGGCTGCTGCCATGACCTCGACCACCTGCCATGTTAGTATTTTGAGGATTTCTAGGAGTTTTGGGAATATCCCTTTGCACTCTCCTTGCATTCATCCAACCCAAAAATCATGCAAGGTTAAAAATAAACTACTGAAGGAAATGAATAAATACAACTACTACTGTGTCTATCAATTATCTTCCCTGACAATGGTGCCAAAATGTTGGCCATCCTATATGGTAATCAATTACAACTAACACACAGAATGCTCAATATGAATTGTCAACCCACAGAAGTCTTTTTGTTTCAAAGATAATTAGAACAATCTATGCATAAACACTAAGTTGTTGATTGAATGAATGAAACCTTAATTGTCCTACCCATCTGCTCAGTCAAACTCTTCTCATGGCTAAAGCTAATCTATTTTATCCATCTAAGAATTCAGAAAATCAATTACTTTCCTATAGTCGTTACTCTAACAATCACTGATCTAGAAAAAAATAAAGCTAGACTTACTTTTGAAGAAAGGAAATTCTAAAGATATTAGACTACCATGAATTAACTAAGATCTGTCTAAATGATCTAAGATGCAAGTTATAAATGATAGTAAGAAATCACACCAATTGCAATCATAATCAGACTAATTCTATAAATTCCAAGAAAGAAAAATAACAGAAATAAATTAGAGTTGAGTTTGACTGTAACAGCTAAGTGATACACTTACATAAAGAGAAACTATCCTAAATAGTCGACTGTCACACCACACAGTTGCAGCTAATTGAAATGCCATCATTAACTATTAAAGGAAAATGCTATCATCAATAATCATTGTTGCAGCTCACTGTAAAATGCATTTATTGTAATTCCACACCACACAACATAAATAAACTAAGCATCTAATTAACTCGGCAATCTCTGTGGGAAATCAGGCCCATCCTTTGAACAGAGACGCCATAAACTAACACGGATTAAAACATAAGGGGATGAAGAACTCTGCTCCTTGTATTAAAAATAATAATTCACAGTACGACACTCTGTCATAGATTACATAGTCTTATGTCAATTAACCAACCCTAGGCTCAGATCTCCTCCCAATACTTATACATGAAGAACATAATCCCAATCCACTAATATCGGGAAGCCATGAAGATCTATGATCTCCATGATGCCTTGTTACAACAAGATGTTACAGCCGCAAATAGAATTGAATGAAGATATGGAATATAAGAAGTATTGTTACTCGGGATGTTAATGGATCAGAATCAATTGGATGGGAAGTGCTCTGTCTGTTGCAGCAATGCCTTGAGTAGCAGCACGCTGTTGCAGTTGAATTTTGTTGCAGCTACCACGTGGAGAGATGATCACTCTGTCTCCATTCAGCGTATGGAACTGGGACTGAAGAGTAACAACTGGTACCAAATATCCCTTTCTTCTCTAGACTAAGCAGGCTACTACACCTGTGTTCCTCAAGGAGTGGAACTATCTTTATAAAATCAATACATCATTAGCGCAATTCAAAAGATAGAGTTCTAACCATAACAATCTTAGGCATTAATAGAATAAGACAATAATAAATCATACCTGTAAGGATTTATGCTCAATTTGAGGAAAAACATCTATTTCATGTGTGGAAATGGAGTAGGACAAAGCAAAAAGATATAATTGGTGTGGTAAAAAAAGGGCTATTCCGAGACCCAACAATTATTAAAAATATTTTGAGTTTGCCAAAAAAACAAATCAATTATTAAAAATATTTTAGAACTCCACAATAAATAAATATATTTCAAATTAAAATATCTTTAAATTAAATCATAAATTTTACAAGTCCATATTATATTTTATTTTACTCCCGTGTACATGAATTTATTGTAAAAATGCTTAATATTTTAAGCATGTTAATAACAAAAAAATATGTTTTATCATTAAAATATATATATATATGTTATTAAATATATGCCACTATGTTATGGCAAGAAAAATATAAAAGAACTATTGTTTGTATATTAAAATAATAATGAAGTTACCTAGTCGTATAGTGGTAGAGGAGGATGGGATTTCCTCCTCTGCATGCGGTGGGATTGATCCCCTCCCCTGCAGCTCCACTATCCAATGCAAAACGGGTGAGAAAATTCAAAGATAAATACGTGAAAATGGAAATCACATAGAGTGGAGCGAATGAGAAAACTCATGGTGCCTTATACAAAATTCAAAAAGCAAATCTATATGTGGCAAATTCAAAATATTTAAACCGAGGAAATATTGCATCCATCGATATCGTAATCCTTATTCGGATGGGCTCATGGATCCATATGCCATGAGCCATGAATCCATGGGTAATGGGTATGAGAACGACTCATCATCCTGGGTCCACCGCCCATTCCATTATACACTTAACTACCGTAAGTGTTTTCCAAAGAACATAAGGAGGTGTGGAGGTGTCAAACGAGGTGCCGAATATAGTACCACAGTTTATGATGATTTGATTTCTTCGGAAAGTCAAAATCGTCGCTTCGTTAGCTTACTCCTATTATTTGATTTCCACGGAGAGTCAAAATCGTCGTTTCATTAGCCTACTCCTATTATTTATAATGATCCCAAAAAGATTTGCATTCATAAAACGCTGACTAGCCTTAGAGGACTTTAGAAGACCATTGGGCAATCGAGAAAGCACTCGGATTGTTCTTTTAATCAAATATAGGCTATCCATCTTTTAACAAAAAATCGGCTATTATGTTTTATTTGTGCACCCTAACTTTATGGTAAACTCTTGCATATAACTAGAAACAACCACATTAATTTTATTTTTGCAGCTTTTTGGTAGACTCTTGTGTATAACTAGCAACAACCACATTAATTTTATTATTGAGTGGGAATATGCCAATAGACATAAATTTAATAGATACTATAGATAAAAAATGATATAAAAAGTATCTCCATAATTTATGCCTATCAACTTAATGGGACACATGAGTATTTTTTTTGTAAGCTGCGTAATTCTATTATAATACAGAGGCAACAATTACAAATGTCAACATGACCAGAGGAGGTCGTGGGTGGTGAAGCCACCAGCTCGACCTCTCAAAAAATGGCTGTCTGAGAGATCCAGAAGCGATACCATTCCACTTTGAAAGTAAAGGCCGAGGCCAATATACATACATAGTTACATTATTTAACAGTAAATTGACAGAAACAAAGACAAGAGCCCGAAAAAAGACACAGGCATTGACCCAGAAATATACATAGACTTAGGCCCGGAAATAGACACAAGCATTGACCTAGAAATAAACATAGACATAGGCCTGGAAATAGACACAGGCATGTATAATAAAGTCCATAAAAAACGACATGACACGATATGCAAAAACCAAAAAACCTGGACAACTTGGTCATCAAACAGGTGGAATGTTTGGAATTTCTTCAGTTATGGGGCAGGCCCATCTTTCATCTTGCGACTGGTTGGGTGAATTAGTGGCAACTTGTAGAGGCATCTGAGGTTATTGATGTTGCGAAGCAGGCTACTGGGCGGCCATCTCCTTCAAATGCTTGAATAACGACTCCACTGTCGAGGGGATGGGGAAGGGCAAAGCAGGAGGAGGCGCGATGGTGCACCCAGTTGCACTGCCACTACCTCCACCATTGGGTAGAACCAAGCCACCCGTAGTGCTACCACTACCTCCATCACCCCGTTCACGGCTGCCTCCATTCAGACCATCGTGGCCTGAGATACCCGCATTTTCTTTCCAAGTGAACAAGCTCTTCATTGTCGTGAGATGAGCATCGATCTTTGAGATTCTGGTCTTCACCGTCTTCACCGTGTATCTAACATCCACCCAATTGGTAAGCATATCCTCCATTAAATTGCAGAGCATGTTCTTCATGAGCCAATAGTGATTGATTTTGCTACCATCATGACCAGTTGCAAGTTTCTGATTAGAATGTGATTCTCCCAAGATTCCACAACGACGCGAACCCTGTTAGAGATATGCGGTTCATAGTCTGCTACCACCTGAAAACTACAACCTCATTGAGCTTTTCCTCTGCCCGAGGTGGCTCTTCTCAGAGTTCTACGCTGTCGCGACATGTTAACCCTGATGCGCTTCTTCTTCCAGATATTATCAAATGGCAGGATACACTCCGGGGTGGCGGACCCACTGTGAATTTTCAGGTGCTCAACAAGCAAAGGAGTGGGCTTAGCAGAGCAGATCCGAACCCTTATGTCCACATACCACACCGCTGCGCTCAAAGCCTTCTCCCTCCCTGCCATAGTACGAGCCATGAATGACGATGTAGAGCCTTGAAGGCTAGGATTGAACCAGATCTTCGCCATCCCACGTTGTCGGTGCAGAGGTGATGGTCTGCCCTGCTCCCACGCTTGGAGGACGATGAAGGTTCACGAAAGTGTATTCACAACCAAGGTTACCATGATGATCACCACACGTCCATTGCTCGGATCGAGGGAGGGTGTTTCGCTAATCCTTGGAGTAGTCACCTGCATCCGGGAGGGACACATGAGCATTCGTATAAATAATATTATTTAAATAGTTGTAACAATGTGATACTTAATTAAACCATCTTAATGAATTGATTTTATTCCATTAATTAACGATATAATGAAATAATGAAATAATTATATGGGATTATAATATTATAGGAATATGTTTTTTAATTAATTTATTATGTTCCAATTAATAATAAAATATTATTATTTGATTAAATAGAGTATTATTTAATTAATAATTAATAATATACTAATTATTTACAATAATATAATTACTAATTAAATAGAACATTGTTTGATTAAAAAATTTATAATATAATAATCAATTATAAAACAATAATTAACTAGAAATAATGTAGTTTTATTTAACAAGTGAAAACTAATTTAATAATTAATTTAAAAACAATTTTAAATAATTCTAATATTATATCATTATTTAGTCAAAACAATGAGAATAGATATATATATTAAATATAATGAATCAAATATCCTCACAGTATTATTTAATTATGTGTATAATAATTAATATTATATTTTTTTATATACTAAATTTAATATTAAAAATTAGTTTAATTAAAAAACAAATAATAATATTTTAAATTATTGTATAATTTTTATGTTACCGTAGTATAAAGTTGTTGATAGTGATTTTTAGATAGAAATATTTATTAATAAATTAGTTTATTCAAAATATTATTTTTTAATTTTTTTGTTATTATAGAGTGAAGTTATTGATACTTGTTTTTATATAGAGATATTAAATACAAAAATTGTAATTTAATCTATATTATTATTTTTAATTGTTATTTTATTTTATTTTTAGTAGTATTGTAAATTAATTAAATATGATATTTAATCAATTTATATTATCTTTGAGATACATATGTGTAGCGTTTTTGAAAGATTTTATTAGATTGTAATAGTGTAAGAATTATTAAAGGCTATGTTTGATTGCAACATTGCTCGATTGTTCTCACATAAATTTTTAGTTTGTTATTTGGAATGTGTTTAGAGCGTTTCATTATGTTTGGTACATTCTTTAATGGTTTTGTCGCATAGTGACATTTATCAACTACTATGTTGGATTACGGCATTGATCAAGTGTTCAGTTGGATTGCGAAATTTCTTCATCGTCATGTTGCATTATGGTTATGTTCCTTAATATGTTTTGTAACATTATGGGATTCATTGTAACATTGCACAAGGGTTAGGTTTATTCATATTTGGAATTGATTTGTTCCATTGTGACATACATAGAGGGTTATGTTTGACGGTGATGTTCATCGAAAGTTATGTTGGATTGGACTATTTCTCTATGGTTATGTTCTTTAATGTGTTTTGTTGCATTGCAAAATTCAATGTAATGTAATCAATACATTATTTAATTAATTTATAATTCCATTGAGATTCATGTCTCTAATGTTCGTTGGAGGATTTATTAGATTGTAAAAGTGCAACAATTATTAAGGGTTATGTTTGATTGCAAGAACCACATTGGTGTCACATAAATTCCCACATTTTTATTTGGAATGTTTCCTAAGGGTTTTCTTATTGCGTCGAGAGGCACTCTACAGCCCGGTATGGGGGAAATCTTGTAACGTAATGTTACGTAACGTTCCTCATGTAAATGTTGGCTACAAATATTTACTTCTATTTACTTATGATCCGATTATGAGGGAGATGTTGTAAAGCTATGTAAGGTTCCTCATGTATATGTCGTCTATAACTATTTACTTCTATTTACTTATGATTTCAGATGAGGGAGATGTTGTAACTTTATGTAACATTCCTCATGTAAATGTAGGCTATAAATATTTACTTCTATTTACTTATGATGTATATTTAATTAAAAGTAAATATTTTTTTTGGCCCATTAAAATTAAAACATATAGGGCGGATCTTGTAAAGTTATGTACAGTATCTAATACCTAATACCAGATCTATTACTTGGCACATTTCCAGATCTACTACTTGGCACATTCAAGAAAAAAGAAAAAATGGAATGCATGCTATTTCAAATTAAGAAAAAACGGAGGCATGCTATTTCAAGATTTTAATTAAGGCAAATCCAACATGTTCAAGATTATAATTCAGGCAAATTAAATGTAAATCAGGAAAAGAAAAAGATATTACCAACATTTATCATGGTGGAGATACCACCCAGTGAGCAAATTTCCAAAAGAACAATCGCCTCCTAATTTTTTTTTTTATCTTTACTAATTATGGTAAAGATAAACCGTAGCCCTAAAATAATTAATTTGCATTTCTTTTATAATTATATTGAGTTTCATAGTTTTCTGAATATTAAATTATTATTTACTAAATAGTGTTTTATTCTCATTTTAGCTTTAGCTTTATCATAATTAATTATCTTTGAAATAACTTAACTTAGTTATTTTAACTTAAATCATCAATTTAACTTAGCTAACTATTTATTCCTACCCAATTCATCCCTATAAAAATTACAAATTTCCAAATTAGTAATCCAAGCAATTTAATATACCTAAACTTTTTAACTATGAAATCAAGGCATTGGCTTATATATATATATATATATCAATTCTCTTTATTCTACCATCTTATATTTAATTATACTTATTTATAACTATTTATTTAATTGTACATGGTTTAGGAGGTCTTTGCAAATGGTTTTAAGACCATGTGCAAGACCTCCTAAACAACCCATGATTTTAGGAGGGCCTTGCACATGGTTCTAAAACCATGTATGGGGGAGATGTTGTAATGTTCTTTCCTAACAAAATAAAAAATAATATAAAATTTTATATGTGTGTCATAAATAGTATTAAATATTAATAATAAAAATATTATAAATCGACCTTAAATAAAAAGATGTGTCTTTTGGTTTGAATCACACAAAAAATGATAGTTGAGTGCAATACTTCTAAGAAGAGGTTTACACCTCCAAAAAATTAATCCCTCTCGGCACTTAATAGAGCTGAGGATTTGGATCTATGCTGGTATTTGATACATTCCTTAATGGTTTTGTCGCATTATGACATTTATGAAGTGTAATGTTTGATTACAACATTCATTGAATGTTAAGCTGGATTACGACATTTCTCCATTGCGATGTTGCAATATGGTTATGTTCTTTATTGGATTTTGATGCATTATGAGATTTATTAAAATGTTTTGTAGCGGTTGTCTTTAATATATTTCTACTGGTTTTGTTCCATTGTGATGTACATAAAGGGTTATGTTAGATTATGACGTTCATATAGGGTTAGTGTTATCTTGGATTGTGCTATTTGTCCATGTGTACGTTGTATTATGGTTATGTTCCTTGATTCTTTTGTTGTATTACGAGATTTAATGTAAGGTTTTGTAATGGTTGGGTTTACTTAAATGTTTGGAATGGTTTTGTTGTATTCTGACATCCATCAAGTGTTATGTTGCGTTAAGACATTCATGAAGGTCCATATTGCATCACGACATTTTTCCATGGTCACGTTGCATTATGGTTATCTTCGTTAATTGCTTTTCTTGGATTATGAGATTCATTTGTAATGGTTTTGTTGGATTCCGACATCCATCAAGGGATATGTTGCATTATGACATTTATGAAGGCTCGTAGTGGATCACCAAATTCATCCATAATGATGGTGCATTATGGTTGCGTTCATTAATTACTTTTCTTGGATTATGAGATTCATTATAAGGTTTTGCAAGGGTTAGGTTTATGTATGTTTGCTACATTCCTTGATGTTTTTTTTGTATTGTGAAATTGATGACCACTTATCTTAGATTACAATGTTCATTGAGGCTTATGCTGGATTGCAACATTCCTTCAGAGTTATGTTGTATTATGGTTATGTTATTTAATGGATTTTGTCACATTATGAGATTCATTATAAGGTTTTACAAGGGTTGGGTTTAGTTTTTTTTTGCATGGTTTTGTCGTATTGTGATGTTTATGAAGTGCTATGTTGGATTACAATATTCATTGAGTGTTAAAATGGATTGCGACATTTCTCTATGGTCATGTTTCCTTATGGTTATGTTTCTTACTGAATTTTGTTGCATTATGAGATTCATTAAATTGTTTTGTAGCGAGTCGTTTTAGTTATGTTTGGACAAGTTTTGTTCCATTGTGATATACATCAAGGGTTATGTTAGGTTACGACGTTCATCTAGGGTTATGATTATGTTGGATTGTGTAACACCCCGGTTTTGACCCCATGGTATTGAATTGCATATGATGTAAATAGCGTTAATAAACCGTGGTGTGGAGCTCAAGGAAAAGTCCCACCATGGATTTAGTGTGTTATGCTTCCATCACTATTTATGATGTTTCCTCATTGTTCCATGCCCATAAATTCATTTTTGTGTTGCTAAATGGCTAGGAATCCAAGATCTCTCGATTTGGGAGCGAATGATGGTCATTTTTACTACAGCAATGCTCAGAGATGTTTTCTGAATTCATATTTATGATTCGAGGGTTTGTGGTGGTCGAATTGCCTCCATAATGCACAAGAATGTTTCTTGAAAACGTAATTTCTCATCCTGGGTCGTTTTTTCCCTCTTTACCAGTATGTTGGGTTGCAAACCCACCCCTTTTGGTTAGGTTTTGTGGCTGGGGGGTAGACCCATGATTTGGTGTGAATAGAGGTCATTTTTGCCTTGGGAAGGCCATCAAACGTTTACTAAGTCTATTTGGTCACTTGGGTTGTTTTTCCCCATCTTCCATTTATGTATGTGGTTTCCAAATGTTTCTCTACAACCCAGCAATTGTGTTTTGTTGTGAAGTGCATGATGGTGTTGCCTTGGCTGAGTAAGTCCAAGGAACCCACCTGCTAATTGGTTGACGGTGTGTCTGATGTGAATTTAGGCTTGGCCGAGTAAGTCCAAGGAACCCCTATGTAATTGGTTTGTTTCCTTAGTAGTCTGTGGAACCCAATGATGAGTTGGCTTGACTATGGATGTATGGTTTTGGCTATGTGTAAGCTTGTTGTTCTCTAGTGCCTTGTGGAATCATTCCCAGCTAGGGGGTGGAAGTGATGCTGAGAGATTGATGAGCACACTAGCCTATGGTTGGGTGGAACGTTGCAGCGACGTAGCTAGTTGAAGGTCAATTTTATTTCAAGATAAGTATTCTTTTGCTTAATCTCTGCAAACTATTTGTTTTAGGAATTAATATGAACATGTTTGAAATGAATGAATTTCGCTTCCGCTATAGAATGCACTATGCATATGTGTATATATTTACGTTCAATGCATTTTAATTATCATGTTTTTATGTTCATGGGGCTATTTTTCCTGTTTTACAGCAGCAGTGTGTAGGTCACATCCTCTCCATCGTCAGGATGAGGGGTGGGGACGTGACAAATTGCATCATTTGTCCATGGGTATGTGTTGTATTATGGTTATGTTCATTGATGTCTTTTGTTATATTACAGAGTTAATGTAAGGTTTTGTAATGGTTGTGTATACTTATGTTTGAAATAGTTTTGTTGTATTCCAACAACCATCAAGTGTGATGTTGTGCTACAACTTTCATGAAGGTCCATACTGCATCGCAACATTTTTCCATGGTTATGTTCATTAATTTCTCTTCTTGGATTATAAGATTCATTTGGAATGGTTTTGTTGGATTCCAACATCCATCAAGGGTTATATTGCATTACGACATTTGTGAAGGTTCATATTGGATTGCGACTTTCCTCCATGGTCATGTTGCATTATGGTTATGTTTATTAATTGCTTTTCTCGGATTATGAGATCTATTATAAAGTTTTGCAAGGGTTGGGTTTAGTTATGTTTGCTGCATTCCTTGATGTATTTTTTTGCATTGTGAAGTTGATCAAGGGTTATCTTGGATTATGATGTTTATTGACTCTTATGTTGGATTGTGACATTCATTTGTGGTTATGTTGTATTATGGTTGTTATTGAATGGATTTTGTCGCATTATGAGGTTCATGATAAGGGTTTGCAAGGGATAGATTTACTTATTTTTCGAAATGGTTTTGTTTCATTAGAACATTCTTCAAGGGTTATGATGGATTACATCATTCATCCATTCCTTAGTGGTTTTTTGACATTGTATAAATGGTTATGTTTGGATGTGATGTTCAAGAGGGTTTATGTTGGATTGCTACATTCCTGCATGGTTATGATTCAATATGGTTGTGTTTTCTAATGTAATTTGTTGCAATTCTACATAAACATTGAAGAAATTAGTCACGGTTTTTATCATAACGTGATGTAACCATGTGGGATTGTGGAAATTCGATAATTGACATTGAAAATGTCACATTACAACATTACCATTATTAATAAATATTAAATATGTTGCTCAAGGGTTTTATTAGATTGTAATAGTGCACCAGTTGTTTAATTGTTATGTAATTAATATGAAATTTAATTAGTTTATAATGCAATTGAATTTCATATCTGCAATGTTCCTCAAAGGTTTATTATATTGTAATATGGATGTGTTCCCTAATCCATTTTAATTTTATTTTGTCAATTATTTGTATAATCAAAACATATGGTGTTTAATTAAAATTATGTAATAGATGCAATAATAAAAAAATAGTTGGTTAAAAATAATATTGTTTAATCGTTATGTAACTAATACTATATTTAATTAATTTATAATACAATAGAGATTGATATCTACAATGTTAATCAAAATTTTCATTAGATTATAATAGTTGAACAATTGTTAAGGCTTATGTTTGATTATGATGTTTATTGGGTTGTGTTGGAATGCACCATTTCTCCATGGTTAAATTGTATTATGGTTATCTTCCTGAATGTCTTTTCTTGCATAAGGAGATTCAATGTAGGGTCTTTTAATGGACATGTTTAAGTTTGTTTGAAATGTTTTTATTGCATTATGAGATCCATGAAGGGTTGTTTTGCATTATGGCATTCATGAATGCTTATATTTGATCGCAACATTTGTCTATGGTTATGTTCCTTAATTGTTTTTCTTGCATTATGAGATTCATTATAAGCATTTGCAATGGATGGGTTTAGTTATGTTTGGTACATTTCTCCATGCTTATGATACAATATGGTTATCTTCCTGAATGTATTTTGTTTAAATTCTACATAAACATTAAAGAAAATTGTCACAATAATTCTAATAATGTGACATGACCATGCAGTATGGTGATAATTTGATAATCAACCTTCAAGATGTTGCATTGAATCATAACCACTGAATAAGATTATTTTTAATTATAGTTTTACTACTATAAGATAATGTGTTTTCAATTCAATAACAACATTTTATTTATAGTTTGATTAAAATATTTTCATGATGTGACATATTCCTTGAATCACGCTACAATGTTAAGGAAGGTTGACATTACCATGGGCAATTGAGACATACAACAAAACCGTTACAAATGTTCCAGTACTACATAACTGTTAAAAGCATTAGCCATAATAAATGTCTCTATGTGATATTTAACCATTAAGGATTGTTACAATTGAACCAAAAAACATTCAAAATGTCACATTGCAACAATACCACTAAAATATATATTTTTTAATTATATATTATGAGTTTATTGTAAAAAGTTAATAATTGTCCATAAAATTACAACCGTTATAAAGAATGTTGCCAAGTCATGCGAATGACTTCAAATTTTGAGATAAATCCATATATAGGTTGAGAGTAACATGGTTTTGTAATGTTTATGTAGCACACTTGATTGTTCTATTCACATTCAATTGGTAGAAATAAACACATTTGTTTTTTAGGGGCAATGCTTGATACACTATTAAAATAAAATTTGATGTTTATGTAAAATAAATGTGATAAATGGTTAAAGGACTATACATAGTAGCAATTTCAATATATTAGAAAGCATTGCATTTATGAATATAATGCTGAAGCAAGTATGGATTGTTGAAAGTTAAGATCTACACTTTTAATTGCAACAATTAGGTAGATAATTGAAAATACAACATAACCATTGTTTTACTAATTAAATACAACATAACTGCAGACTTTCTATAGATTAAAGTTATGTTGTTTAATAATTTTTTTTTAGCACAATTTTTTTCTTCCATTCATATTCAATCAGCAGAAAATAAAAAATTGTGTGTACAAATTTAATTGTAATGAGAAATTGTTGATACACATTTAAAAGTGATTTTTATGTAAAATGAATGTGATAAATTGTTAAAGGACTATAAATATTATCAATGTCAATATGTAACAAAACATTGCAATTATGGATGGATTATAGAGAAAACTATGGGTTGTTGAAAGTTAAAATTTCCCCTTTTCATTGCAATAGCTACATATAATGCTCACAAGACATTAAAATGCAAACAATTTTTGTAATACTTATAAATGATGCTCCTAACACATGGAAACAACAACAATTTTTGAGAAAATTTTATACATAGTTTGAGACTTTTTTTTACATAAATTTAGCAATAGTAAGAAAACACCTAGATTAATTAAAATTATTGTTTGAGCTTATGCGCTAATGTCTTGAGAATTGAATATGTAGTTGTTAAAAGAACCTTGTACACTAATTAAAGTTAGAGTACATTTTTTTTTTAATTTACGTGATTGTAAGTTATACTGTTTCAATTTTAACAAGGTACGAATGTCAGTTGCAGATCAATTATTGAATTTCTTTATTCTTCCAAGAGAAATAATTCTATTGAAATCAACATTTTATGTACTGCTCGTGAGTTCATTTTGAATGTTTTATTTCTCATTTGTTAATAGTGCATTGTTTGCTTGATTGTATAAGTGATTCCAGAATTCTTTTTCTTAAAATACTATATATATATATATATATATATATATAGAGAGAGAGAGAGAGAGAGAGAGAGAGAGAGAGAGAGAGAGAGAGAGAGAGAGAGAGAGAGAGAGATTCCAAATAACATACACATGAATGTTTACATTTTAACCATAGTCATGATTATGTGGAATATTTTATTTGCATAATACATGTTCAATACAAGATACATATGCATAATTTCCATTGATGTAGTACAACATAAGATGATATATTATTATAACTATCAACATAACTGGTCATTTTGTTTCATTGTGTGAAAGCAATAGATGTATTATTTGGACAATATAAAAGATGTAAAATATTATTTGCATTAAATTTGTGATGTAGCCAATAAATCATGATATTATATACTAAATAATGTTTTTTGTTTTAATTTAAGACCAAAACTAATGAAAATAATGACATGATGCAAAAAAGAAAACATATTTATTCCAACAATGGTTAGTGCAGGTTGAATTCCATTCCAAAAAGTTCCATGATGATGGAAGGTGAAAGCTAGTAGACCTAAAGTCTTCTTCTTTAGACTGAAACACTGATTGAAATCTCCTTTTGTAAGTAGGATTCCACAACTCTTCTCCCGAAATTAACTTTCTGCAAGCTTGGTTTCTCCTGCAACCAACTTTCCGCAAGCTTGAGTTTCTGCAACTCAATCTCTATAATTAAATTATTCTGCAATCGTATTTCAGCAAGATTGAGTTTCCACAAGCTTGAGTTCCTGCAACTCAATCTCCGCAATTGAGTTCTTCCGCAACCGCATTTCCGCAAGATCCTTTCTGCAATTGTGTGTTGCAGATTGCAGATACACCTTCCCACTTTTCCATAATGGGCTTCCTCGTTTTTCTTCCCACAACTTCCTTTTCTACAATTTTTTTGAGTCATTGATTTCTTGCGGGCTCCTTCCTAGTCGTCGATCTGAGATCATATGTGGATCTCACCTTAACGTTGCAGATCTTCAATTTTCTCTTGCAGAATTTATCCACAACCATTGATCTGCTGAAACTCACAGACTTCAATTTAGACAAAAAAACAAGGGACATTGGAATGAGCCACACCCGCAATGTTTCTTTATATTATCACATGTTAATACTTTTTTGTACATGACAAGCTATATGAAAGTGGCCACCTTTAAGCCATGGATTAAGATTCCATACCTTCTTCCATATTTCATCATCTTGGGATCCTTCACGATCTATCCAAATATCATAAGCCTCCTTAGTATTGAAGGTCCATCTTGTATTCTATCCCCATCAAAGTTTATCCAATCCCCATTGTATCTGAATGCATCTATCCTCAAGATCCTATTGAAGCTTAGGTATCTCTTCAGTTAGGAATCTCTAGCTCCACCAATTTAGGGGATTCCGTTCATGATAATCCTCATTATCCTGCTCGTCCCTCCAAAAATGGAATACCTTTATCGTCTCCATACGCCTAACCTAGTCTTGAGATAGTGTCGAATTTAAATTCATCGAGACCTTGGGAAATTGTTTCCATAAATGATCCCAGAAATGAGCATCCTCCCCGTCTCTGATTTCCTAGAAGTTATGATCATGTATGATGCTTTTTCTTTTGAAGGTTTTCCTCCAAATATGTGATCCTTGTTTGTCCTCATTAAACTAAATTAATTCCCTTCTTTTCCTTTCTCATGCATACTTTATATGCCGCAATTTTTCCCAGGGCTCCTATTTATGGGTGTTTATGTTCCACCAAATCCCCCCCCCCCCCCCCAACACTTCACTATTTTTCTCTGAATCACAAAGGCCCAGCCCTCCTTGAAATTTTGGTTTACAAACCTTAAATGAGCTTACCAAATCCCACATGTGCTTATCCTGAATGAAACCCCATGGGAATTGCCATTGTATATTCCTTATCTCCTTAAGAACTTCCTTTGACGCTGCCATGGTCGAGAAGAAATAAATAGGCATTGATTCAAACTAAATATAATTATAGATGGTGAAGTATCACATAAAAATATACAAGGCACCAAGAGAAGTATCAATTGATCCTTGTGACTAGATAGATATCCCTTGATAGGAATACCATCCTTTGGGAATGATTGACTAATCCATCTAATGGATACCTGAAGACTTTAATAATATCATTTAGAAAGTTTCTATTAAAAGAGATATGATTGAATAACCCTCATCGGAACCTCTTCAATAGAAGAATGTGATTCTATAGGAGGGAGTGTTGGGTAAGATTTTCATTGAGTAACAAGGGAAATATTGGCCAACCCTTCCATGTTTTTATTTTGTGAGAAATAACATTATATTACTATATCAAAATGAGAAACATGGATTTCAAAACAAATGTCCTTGTTGACTTATAGTTTGCATGGATGTCAGATATTCAACCCTTAAGCTTCTAAAATAAGCTTTCCACCTTTTGACAACACAACTGAGTCCCTTCCTTTGCCCCATTCCATGTTCAATTAGAAATCGCTAACCATCCAAGGATAAAAATACTGTCGATAGACAACCATATAAACTATTAAGAATACCCAAAGATGAAGACATATACATATAAAAATAAAATTAATAGAACCATATGAATAACATCAAAGTTCCTTAGTCAAGCGCCACTTGGAGAAGATGTGGTCCGACATAGATTCCCAGAGAGAGTGCATATCCCACCATAAACCTTTTCAACAACATAATATCCACCTAAACCAGGCACCAAACCTTGAATACAACCATCGGGAGTCGAAGGACATGCACCAAAATTTGCACCAAGAGGGGAATAGAGTTAAATCAATGTTTAAATCAATGACTAAATCAATGAATACATCAATGACTAATAAATCAAGCAATTGATGACTAAGTTAAATACAAATAAGTTAGTCAAGCTATAATATAGTGGAAATTAGCTACTATTAGTCATCGACTAAAAAATAGTCATTTATATCTGAATTTTAGTCATTAATTCCTTATTTTGTGCTATTGTTCTCATTGAGGGAAGCTAGAAATTCTGGTTTTTGAGGAAAAATGCTTGGGTAATAAACATTGGTGATGACTCCCTTAACCGTCGTATTGCAAATCTAAAAGTCTGCGGAAAGAAAGAACCTATTGGCTCAAAATTTTCTTAGACATACCTCTTTTAGTCGCCATAGGATTTCCAATCCTCCTGTAGCACAATGTGCATTGATTTCCATCATTTTTTTCCTCTCCAAACTTTATTACCCATCTCTTGCATGACCTTTGTACTGCATTTTGTTTCTTGTAAGAATACCATCGTCTGATTTTCTATTCTCAAATTTCTTCTTAGTCTTTATTTTGCATGGGTGACTTGCCCCCCGTATATTCCAAGTTATAGCCTTCATTGAGAAACCATGTTGACTTTAGAAAAGGTCTCCTTTATCGTGGGGTACTGGTATGATTCCACTAATCAGGTTCCTACCTCTGCAATTCTCTGTCAATTAGTATTTCTTCCTCGCTTTTTGCCTTCCTCTAGATGTTTCCATTTAATCTCTTTTGATAGATATTTTTCTATATGCAGTTGGGAAGATGCCCTTGTTTTCATAATGGCCTCCTGCAAGAGTTCTATCTGTTTGCTTGGGAGGACACCCTTCCCTTTATTGTTACATTCTTTTTCAATTGCATCAAGGTATAGCTCTCCTAGTTCCATATCCTCCACTTCTTCTTGTTGGTATTCCTCCATTGCTTTTAATTATTCCTTCAAACGCTTCTAGGTGGTCTCTGGGGAAGTGAAAGCATCTTCCCCTTCCATGTTGTTATTTTTGCACTTTCGTTTGTTAATATTTCCAAGATCCTCCCCCACCTGGTTAAGGGTTTCAAATCTATTCACATTGATTGTATTCTTATTCTTAGTATACCGATTTAGAATTTGATTTCTAGGTTGTCCTCCTTGTCTCTGTTTTTTGTTCACTTGGGTGAACCCTTCCTCATTTGCCTCCTTCCCCTGGATCCCTTGAGAAGTGATTTGGGATGGTTGATCTTGGGGATAGTCCCTCCTCAGGTGTCCATATTCATGGCATTGTCTGCATCTGAATGAAAGTTGCTCATAATCAATGAATCACACCTAGTCCTCATCCTCCTAGGTAAGATTTATTGGTTCTGGAAATTCTCGTGACAAGTCCATGTACACATAGATTCTTGCAAAGGAAGTATATCTCTGATGTTTTGTATTCTTTGAATCCTTCAGAAATCTCCCAAGGGTGTTTCCTATAGCCTCTAGGATCTTTGGTTCCCAATATTCATAGGTCAGAGAGTACAACTAGATCCAACTTGAGGCAATGCTCATATCCTCATTTCCTAGGTTGAATTGCTCCTTCTACGCTCTAAGGTAGAGCCCAGCTAAAAAAAAGAAATAAGGTCCTCCTAACAATATTCTATCTATGTCCTCCTAATTGAAAAAGATGACCGTGAAGAAACCCTTCGCTCCTAGAAGCATATCCTAATGTCCCCTGGGGTTTGCCTTGATCCATTTTAAAATATCCCTCCCCTTTGGCCATACTCTGATGAATTTTCCAATCAGGACTTTCTCCTTCCATTGTTCCACTTACTCTCTTACTTTTTAAGATCTGATATGGAGAGAAGGGTTTTCTGTCGATATCGAAATACAACCACCCTACTACCTCTATCGTTTCGTATCTTATTCCTTCCCCGTCACTGATCCCATATCCCCCTTTCCAATGGTTCTTTGATGAATCTTCCCTCCCCACCCCCCATCAGTTTTCTGCAAGAAGTAGGGGGAGCCTCCTCCTCTAGGTGTCCCCATATGAAAATATAGTCCCCTCTCATTTTCTTTCTTCTACCTCGGTAGCCCGATCACTCTCAGACAACCCTTCCACTTTATACTAGTTGATGGGCTAAAATTATTTGGGAAGGATCGATTGACACTTGTAATAAATACCCTTAAAATATGTAAAAATCATTGAGGATTTGTTGACTAACACATTTATGTGTTCTCCTTCCATGAGAAAGTATGGAGAAGGAAGGGTTGGTTGATACCTATTAGGGAATTCCATGATGGAGAAAATATGAACATACCCTTTTGCAAGGCCACCTTCTAGGGGAATACAATTTTAGCGAATGAAGTGTTGGGTGACCAAGTTATTGGTCATGAAGAGAAGGATTATTCGACCCTTCCACTATATACCCCTCAACTGGAATACTGATCCTTTGCAAAAGTGTAGCCAAAACTTTTCACTCGATAACTAAAGATGTTGAGACCATCATTTAGATAGTGGCGGCTAACCTTTCTTTTTGGTCTCCCTTTGTTGTATGTGATAAATATAATTTAAATACAAAAGTGGTTCTCTACAAATCAACCCACTTCTCTCTGTTCAAAAGTTTCCTTCAATGAGNCCTTTCTTTATGGTCTCCCTTTGTTGTATGTGATAAATATAATTTAAATACAAAAGTGGTTCTCTACAAATCAACCCACTTCTCTCTGTTCAAAAGTTTCCTTCAATGAGGTCTTTTCCCCCTTTAACCAAACTTGTCACCTTCTCAAGTTGTCACTGCAAACAATCACTTGCGTTACATGACTTCAAGAAACTTAGACACTACAATCCTTTTAAGTCCACAAAAGATAGTACATCTTCAAAAATGCATAAACACATGAAAGTAAGTGTGTGTAGAGAGAGATGGCTCAACATTCCATTAAATAAGCTTAAGAAAATGAATTATATAGCTTACATAACTAACCCCAAGGGCCATATTCCTCATAAATTATAAGAAACTCAAGGACACTACACCTTTCATAAAACAAAATCTCTTATTTGTTGGTTTATGTCTCATCTAGGATTAAAAAAACTCACAAAACCTTTAATATTTTACCTTCCTTTTCTTATTCTCCTCTAGTAAGTGGTCTCACCTTCTATCGATGTCATCTCCAACCGATGTCTCCTCTTTCTCAAATAGTTTCTTGAACTTCTCAAGATTCTTCTCTCATGCTACCATATGTCCACATAGTGGGTTTTCCAATATTGACTTCACTTTTCTTCATGCACACTGTGATTGTGATCTCTCACAAAACTAACCCCAAGTTACAATTTGTTCACAAGATGCACACATATCTTGTTTTTCCTTTCATTTACAGGTTCCTACGCAACCTTCCCTTCCAAGGATGCCTCTTTCTCACCGAATGACATCTTTCCAAACAGGTCACTCTAACTTTTAGCTAGTGGACTACGCACATACACTAATTATGTATTCTCTCATATTGGCTCGCCTTGACTCATGTTCATAGGATTTGTGTTCAATAGTCTTATCCTCAGTTAATGCATGAGGCTCCCTTCTAGAAATGTCATTCCTCCCTTCACTTGTGTCACCCATTCATCCTTGGATGCTTCCCTTTCTGATATTCACATGCTCTAGTACATAGGACCCTAGGTTAACACATCAAAACCATGATGAACTTGCAACTTTGTAAGGAATCCAATGTTGGTCTCACGGGTCTAACAAAATACTATAAACATGAAGATGAAGGAGGATTCTCATAATGGTGGAGAAGGGTTTGTACTAATGCGCATGGAGGATGGAGATGGTAACCAACTTTGATACTAAATATTGGTCAAGCAAAAGAACAAATTCAACCTCAAACCCTAGTTTCCTTTTTAATAACCAAAAAACCATTACAATTAACAAAGGGAAAACCCTTTTTATGTTACAAATTTTATATCAATAAATTTATTTCAAGGTGGAAAGTGGTCGTATAAATTTACTTGTCTAAAATTATTCTATGAAAAAATTCATTTTAGACAATGAGAATCTCCCAAAATCAAGCATTTCTCAACCGAAGGCGCTCAAAATGAGGTTTCTCCAGCCTTCACAAAGACCATTTCCAAGATGCATTTAAATTGGCATTACATAAAGGATTAATGATGATAATTAAGGAGGGACTATTTTACATTTTGAATGACAAAGACCCACGAATAAATGGGAGAATGGGTTGTTTGTGGCAGTGATGCCAACCAATGAAAAAAAAATATATTCGATGAGTTATCCAAACTATTTGTGTTTTGTAATATTTATCCAAATTGTTTGTGTTTTGTAATATTTATTTAGAAGACAACAAAGTTTACAAATTAACATTTTCTTTGTATAGTATATATACCATAGGCTACACAACTTACTTATCCTTTCTCCACCGCAATGTTTTTGTCCCTATTTGACCATAGGAAAAAGTTGTTCACTTAAACCCTTCAAGCTGCTCATGGAAAATTGAGCATAGTAGCTTTGTTGTATTAATTTATCTATTGTGACATAGGACTAGAAATCCATGGGATGTTGAAAACAAAGTCCACATCAGTCTTACACTTGATTTTAGATTTTCTGATCAATTTTAATAATTATGGCATAAAAAGGGAAACTTTCAGGATGCCTATTGTGACAATTCGACAAGGAGTGTTGCAAACCTTGTCAAATGTGAAGGTTTGATTTATTTTCTTATGGGATACATTTTACAAAACGATAATATCTAGTCTCTACTCATTACAAAATATCACCTAGGAAATTATCCCTCAACTTATCTTCACTAAACAACTTCAAATTTTTGCAAATAGAAGTTCAATAATTATTGATCTTATAAAGGAAACATATCTAATTTAAATCCTTAAGTCGGGGGGGAGTCAATTTGGTGGGAAATATCATACCACATGTATTCATATTGGGGAATAAACTATGATACAAAAATTAAAAAATATATTTCCCTTTATTAAGAGGGCAAGGGGGATTAATTATGTTGTATGGAAATACATATATTGAGGTTAAATTTTATTACATTTCGTGTAGAATCTATGGAGGGAAAGTAGAGGGAAAATCATGGGACAAGGGAACGAGGTATTGAGTTTGATGGACAAGGGATACTCAATCATGATGTAGAATGATTGATGTTAGTGCTCTATTGAAGGGTTTTCATGTTGCTTATGTGCTTGGTTGGTTAATGGATCTTCAAATTGTTGATGAAATTGAGTAATGAAGGATTATGCTTCCTATATTTTATGTGATTGTTATCAATTGGAAGTGTAGTTTAGGTGCATATTTCATGTCTAGAAACCATGTGTTTTTAATTCCTTTCAATGTAGATTCCCTCCTTGAATCCTTTTGATTTTTTTTGCTGTAGAAATTTCCTTTTGTGCGATCTCTAAAATGAGTCCATCCACTAGAGAGCATGGAGGTTTGTGCATTGCAACCTTGTCCCTTTCTAATATTCCTAAAGAAATCCTCATAAAATCCTTGGTTGGCCCCATTTTCCCATTGTATAAAACACTAGTCTCCACTTTCTTCGTGACTGTTAAATTTTGCAAAACTCATAACACTTTGTTTTTCTAAAGTTACTCTATGATTTTCACCATGTACTCCATTGTTAACTTCTAGTAATGCTACCTTAGGGACTCCACCTTTGAGATAGAGAAGAGATAGCCTAAACAAACAAAAAAAGGCTATGTGTGGTGACAATGGCTTCCCTCTTAGTTGTCCATAAGCTATAATTGATTTTAGGAATTCAAAGATGCTAGTTTGTGTGCTAACATGGAAGAACACACATCTCTAAGATGGTGGATATATTCTTAATGGTAGAAAAATTGGTGGAGGAGGTTGAAAGATACAACTATCGGGTAGGAAACAACACCTTTAAGTCCAAATTTTGTCATGTGTACTCTCATTAACAATAAATGAAAAGAGTAAACTGCATAGGCATGATCCATTCCACTAGACAACTTGAAATATTGGAAAATAATGGTATGAGACTTGTTAAGTTAATGTGTATTTTAATAGCCCATTTGAGCAGAAACAAATAAAACCATATGTTTAACATGCCATTCAATATAATATGAACAATATAGATTAAAAAGTAAATAAACAATTTAAGGATGACCTGAGTCCCAAAAAAAACTAAACCACACCAATTAATCAAAAGAACATAAAACAAATATAGCCTCAATACCATAACTACTTGCATTAAGAAGTACATAATTATGTATATTGACATTAACTCAAAAAATATTAAATACTCTTTTCATCCAAAGAATTATCCTATAACAATTATTACAACTAAATTTCAAACTTTAAAAAATTGTAACTATATTTCAAATATAACAATAAATACTCAGCTCAATATAGTCTTGAACTTTAGAATAACAAACAAACACAAAAACAAGATAACAATAAATACTTAGCTCAATATAGTCTTCAACTTTAGAATAACAAACAAACACAAAAACAAGATTGGATTTAAAGATCTTGTTCATATAATCTAAATGTGTAACAATAAATACTTAGCTCAATATAGTCTTGAACTTTGGCATAAGAAAAAAGAAAAACAAGATCGGATGCAATATCTATAGATCTGAACATCAAACCAACGAAATGCAATGTTCACCATCGGTCCTCTGTTGGATAGAGGTGCAGAATGGAAAGCTGACGAAGGTTATATAATTTAAATACACCTAAATAACAGTTAAGAAATAATTAAAAATTTCCAAAAACTAAATGACAAAACAATAAAAAAAAAATAGCAACCCTGTTTCGCTGCTGCTGCTATACGACAGTTCATGGTATTACGAAACCTTTGAGATATTTTTTATCCTGCCTTCTCTCTCAACAGCAAAGCACTTCAGCTGCGGAGATCGTTAAGCACTGATGCTGAGATCGAGCGTTCACTGCCTCATTATCTCTCAACAGCCAAAAAGAATTTCATAGACACGGGCTGGATGATTGTCGATTCGTAGCTAGCTCCTCATGCTTACCTTACTCCCCTTGCTTGCTACCCCGATTATGGATCGATCACAACTGGTTTGGTTGGATGCAGATCAATTAGAAAGCAGCCCCTTGTTGGACGGGAGACAGCAGGATATGTCCAGTTTTATCACACTTGCTCGAATATGCAAGTGTGTTTCCAAACCCATTTAGCAATAGGCATGCTCTTTGGAGTGGATAATGCAAAAGGTTGGGTGCAAATTTATGATTGAGAGTGCTATTTCTTTCATATTGAATATCCCTGGGCCATTCATTGATTTTATCTCGAAAGAAAAAACTTTATTGATTGGAATTATTCCTAGTTTTTTTCACTATAAATATGTGCATGCATGTTTGTAATATTGTGGATTTTATTAAAAATAAATCAATATGGTTACAATTATTTTTAACACATTGTCAATGATTGTAATATGTTTAAAATTCATATGTAAACAAGTGTTGTGTGGCAATGGGTACCTACCGAAGTTGGTAGCTTGAATTAGCTTGAATTGCCAACAGGTTGAATTGCAACTTTGCTTATTTCAACTCTTTTTGTATTGACAATTGAAAGATATTTTGTGAACGATATGTTCAGTATGTGCACATCATCTATTGTATTGACAATTGAAGTAACAAGGTGCATTGTATTATATATGATGTTGTCTCTATACTCGCTTGGATTTTGTAATGTTACAGTCTGCATGGCATACAACATTAACAGTATAATTCAGAATTTTGATATGGATGAAAAAACAAATTTTGATAAGCATTTCTGAGGCTAGCCACTGTCTCTAAGTTAGTCTTTCTAACTAAAGGATGGAATTTCAAAGGAATTTTCTACAAATAGTGGAGGAGGGCCTTCGCAATCTTCAAGGCTGTGAAACACTTTCACCCATATCTCCTGAATTCGAAGACCAAAGTCATTGTTCCGCACCCATCGATGATATCATTATTGGTAATGAAGGGTTAGCCTTAAGAGTTTAGTGCAGCATCAATCTGATTCTCTTCGAGCTACAAGCGAAGTGTTCACTGTATGGGTCAATGCTTGGAAAGGGATTGATGCTCTTAGTGCATTAGATACCCTTCATCCAAATTATTCTCAGCTTGATGGGTGAGTGAACATGTTAGTATCGCCAAATTTGTTTTCATGAGTCATGGAGAAAATAAAGGAGCTTCACTTTGCTATTGGTAATTCTCATACAAGATACGGGGTTTCTCAAAGTATTCTGGCATCCAGAAAGATGTTCAGCTCATAAAAAAAACACATAGGGTAATTGATTTGGCATTGTTATATAATTATACCTTTTAAATAAACAATTGACCAGACCTCCCCTTTTTTGAGGATTCATTTAGTAAAATAAGGAAATACGTGTATGTATTTACTTACTTATTCCAACTAATCTTAGTTCACCCAAATATTAAGAAAGTTGCTTTCGTGCCACTGACTGTGATACGCATGGTGAATGCGTAACTATGATTAGAGGATAATATGAACTCTATGATGATGCCCTTAATGGTGATAGAGATGGGAACCCAACGTGGTAAAAGTGCTAATGCTAACAACTTATACACCTTTTAAAAAAATGGAACCGATTATATTTCCAAAATCAAAATATACTTCATAGTTAATTCTAATGGAGACAAGATTTTCTTGAATAAAGCTACGTGAATTAAAACTTCACTATAGGGTGAGTTATTTGTCATTTTTTAATACACAATTAAAAATATAATTTGAATTTGATTTAATAGTGTTATTTATAATTCTACATATACATTTAAAAAATAAATTTACTTTTAAAAATACATGATGGCATAGTTTCCAACGAGATGGCCCATGCTACATGGTGAACACCTAAACCATTTCACCATCCACAATGTAATTGATTAATGAGGACACCTGCTGGAAATAAGGAATGTATTCGTAGCACAAGAACGCAGATGGCAGCTCTAGGATCTTTCACATAAGCACATCCACGACCCCAAACTCCAACATTTAGACTGCATTCTTTCCATTATAGAACTCACCCCTTGTTCAATGGACCAGGTTAAAACTTGTTTTTCCCACTTGTAAATTTCAAAAGAAATAAACTATTATAATGAATTGCACTGCCAGCTACTATATGATAGACATACATTAATGTTACATCGTACTAGGCGAGTTGTTTACATTGTACCACATGATTTTACAATAGAATTTGGCATCCCTTTTTCAAACAACATGTGGCTACGTGCATGTCTTTGAAACCTTGTGCCTTCCATGCTTCAGGTATGTTCATTTGTTTTTTATTGATATGGTTTAGTGTTTTCTAGTGCATTGTTCTGACTAAAAAAATGTTCATTTTTTGAGCAAACCGTGTTGTCCCCTGACGTGGAAGTGGATTACATGTTTTCATGCTCTCTTTGTATAAATCCAACTAAATGTGAACAAGGTTGAGGATGGAACTTTCCATCTAAGAATTTATTGCGTGAAGAATCTAGGAGTGTTAGTTAGATTGAAGCTAGCCCTTTAATATGTTGAGCTCGATTTTCACAATGCCAACATTACATCCTCCGACAACCATGTCATCAAAATAGACATATTAAAGGTATATTAATCTTGTCAATATGGAATTGAAATTGAAATTTGACTAGAACAAGATAAATTTTATGTAATATTGGTTGAAGTAAAGGACGCAAAAATACCATTGAGAGAGCATTTTGTACAACATATCTTGTAACAGAACTAAAGGGTTTGCTTGATTCCACAAATGAAGAATCCCGTTGGTAGTTTCACTATATATGGCTCAAAGGGTTTGCCAGATTTCATAAATGAACAAACTCATTGATGGCTACATCTTCTATGGCTCATGGCTCATATTTATGTGTGATTATTACCAACGACAAGAATTGAAGACTCAAACAAACTAGATACGACGAAGGGAATAGTAGATCTCGCTATGGAAATAGCTACAGAAGATATGGAAATGCATGAGGCAGTCGTGCTGGAGGTAGAAGCAGTGAAACAAATAGCAGATATTAAGGAGAAACTGAAGAAAAAGGTAGAATTAATAGCCAAGAAAAAATCTTGGCACATAAAGACGGCAAAGAAATTTCTAGTATCAAATGACCAAAGTTACAGATACTATTCCACATAAGAAATTGATAAAGCTACAAGAGGTATGAAATTCAGGGATCCTTTATTGATTATTGATACTTCTTCAAAATTTTGTAACCATGCATTATACAAAATTTGATTTGTTTCCTAGGATAGGAGTGGGGCGAGTTGGTTTGGGAAAAAAATAGCCACTAAACCTCTCTCTATAACTATTTTAAGCAACTTCAAAGAGAAATTTGCATTTGAAAGCAAAGGACTTGACCTAAAAATGATTTAGTGTGAATATTTCAGTACCAGGTGTTAGATATAATGCAACAAATATATTCGTATGTTTTTTATATCTAGGTTTCTTGTTCAAATAACTCCTATACTATAGGATCCGATCCACACTTATTGGATCAAGATTTGCTTATCTCTTAGCTATAAACGTAAACTTTATTCCTTAATACACTTGATTTGATTGTTTCTCCTCCTGTCTGTGCGAGAGAGCATTTATGCTCTGCTGGTTTCCTCCTTGGTTTCTCTAATTTGATATTAGAGCCAAGTTATAGGCTACTCCTGTGTGAGGTTGAGGAAACCATCCTGAGTAGTAAAGGAAGCCACTGCTGGTCTATGAGAGTGTGTAGCCATTGTTGAAGTGGGATGTCCTAATGCTGGGCGTGAATGTGAATGGAGATCATGCTGCCCCATACCTGATCGCTACTGAGAGTTTAAAAAAAATTCTATCTCACGTGGAGAGATAGGTGGGCATCAAGTGGAGAAATCGCTTCCTGCGTTGGTTTTGTTTGCTTCGTCGAAGGACATCACGTGTTTCATACCCCCGCGTGTGAAGAAATCACTGCTGATCATTGTGGCAAAGACTTCGGTTTTGATTATCCTCAAGATCATTGTGGCATCCAACTCGTTTGGTCCAGAAAGAGTGGTTGTAGTATTGAAGAGAAATATACTTAAAAATATATTTTTTATATTTTCCCATTGTGGCCACGCGCATCATTGTCCCATTTTCGGTGATTTACTTCACACACGAAATGATATCTTTCACGTTGATCATTGTCCCAGTTCCTTCACGTGGATCATTGGACGACGCTTTTGCTGAGCAAAGAGAGTGTATTGTAAAGTCCCTCCACAGTGAGAGTCGTGCATTGGCGGTGCTGTCTACAGGAGGAGCTCCTGCGTTGAGGAGCAGAAGGGTAGATGTGTCGATCTACCCTCCCGACACTGATCAATTTTCCCGTGTTCTGTTAGTGAAGGAGGTGAGACACCATTATTCACTTAATTTTTCAGTTAAAATTGGTTGCCAGTTAACTATTTCAAAATGGTGGACATGTCTCTTGCCGATTTATATATAACTGAAGCATCAAAATTGACTGGGGAGAATTATGTAATTTGGAAATTCAATCTAATTATTGTACTTGAAGCTCTTGATTTATGGCCAATTGTGATTGATTTATGGCCAATTGTGAAAGGGGATGAACAGAATCCCACAGATCTTTTGTCAATCTCAAATTGGAATTCAAAAGTGGTCTAATTAGTGTCAAAGCATGAGTTAAGGAGAGATATAAAGGAAAAGACAAAGAGGATATGTCAAAGCATGAGTTAAGGAGAGATATAAAGGAAAAGACAAAGAGGATACGAGACATGGTAAAATAAAAGAAAATAATAGAGGGGATAAGCGACCAAACAAGAAGAAATCAAGAACATGAGCATCTAATTTTCCAATGAGGTTGGAAGTGGGTTTATGAAATTCCAAAGTTGAACTTTGTATTCTCTTGATGCAGAATACACCAGTTTTCGTTTGTTGAATAATAGCATAGCATATCAATTATGGTATTCTTCATTTGTTGAAGAACACTGGTGTTGAACTTAGATTTCCCCTTTATTAATTCTTTGTCTTCACAAAAATTATGGATTCTTTCATCTTCCATTGCAAAGAGTCGTATTGATTTTTTCTGTGTTTTTGAATATTTGTGAGGCTTGTTTGTAATGGAAGTGCGAGATTTGTGACTTTGTTTAGCAGATGATTTTGGCTTTGTGAACCATATAACTTGTATTTTTTCTTTTTCCATTTGAATTCCATAAATTGTTCTTGAAGGTTAGAGGCATATGTGGCTAATTGCATTAACCATTCTACGCGCCTAATACCACGACCATCCCATTTAAGAGTGTAACATCTTGTTTGTATTTTCAAGCCTTATATCTATAGGAAACCTTCATGGCACGTTTTTATTCCTTTGAATTGTTGACCGTTGATGACCTTATTAATGTCTCCAATGAAATTGACCTTTGCAAGGCTTGGATCCATGAAATTATGTGTATTTCCACAATCCACAGGGATAGTGATATTTTTAATCTTTATGCTTCCCTTGAGTTTTAATGTCCTTGGTTCCATTTTTCTTGTAAATGGGCCCTATCATAGATTTTAGTGTTAATAATGGAATATAAATAATAGGACCCCTCTTCTAAATGGCACCATTTCAGATTAAAAAAATTCTATAGGACCCACTCTGCCAAATCAAAATGGAAAGGTTTTTTTTTATTAATTTATAGTTGATCGTATGTTTCCAACATATCAGGAGTGGCAGCTATCGTTGGATATCCTTCCAATCCGATGATGTTGCTACACTTCCGACATCTAGCATCCATTGGAATTCCAACTCCTAGCATTGACATCCGACGACCATTCCATACAAACGATGGCTTACATCGGACGACGATTTCATACTTGACGTCGCAAATTCGACGATCACCCAAACACAAAAACAAGATGGGATTTACAGATCTTGTTCATATAATCTAAATGTGTAACAATAAATACTTAGCTCAATATAGTCTTGAACTTTGGCATAACAAAAAAGAAAAACAAGATCGGATGCAATATCTATAGATTTGAACATCAAACCAACGAAATGCAATGTTCACCATCGGTCCTCTGTTCGATAGAGGTGCAGAATGGAAAGCTGACGAAGGTTATATAATTTAAATACACCTAAATAAAAGTTAAGAAATAATTAAAAATTTCCAAAAACTAAATGACAAAACAATAATAAAAAAATAGCAACCCTGTTTCGCTGCTGCTGCTATACGACAATTCATGGTATTACGAAACCTTTGAGATATTTTTTATCAAGTGTGTTTCCAAACCCATTTAGCAATAGGCATGCTCTTTGGAGTGGGTAATGCAAAGGTTGGGTGTAAATTTATGATTGAGAGTGCTATTTCTTTCATATTGAATATCTCTTGGCCATTCAATAAAAAATATTGAATATCCTTTAGTCGTTTGATTTTATCTCGAAAGAAAAAACTTTATTGATTGGAATTATTCCTAGTTTTACTCACTATAATTATGTGCATGCATGTTTGTAATATTGTGGATTTTATTAAAAATAAATCAATACATGGTTACAATTATTTTAACACATTGTCAATATGTTTAAAATTTATATGTAAACAAGTGTTGTGTGGTAACATATACCTAACGAAGTTGGTAGCTTGAATTGCAACTTTGCTTATTTTAACTCTTTTTGTATTGACAATTGAAAGATATTTTGTGAACAATATGTTCAGTATGTGCACATCATCTATTGTATTGACAATTGAAGTGACAGTGCAAGCTAATGAGGGTCACTTTTGGCACGTTAGATGCAATATAAAACTGAAAAATCAGGAATCCTTCAACTTAATTGCTTTTTTTGAGATACTTACACAAAATATCTTGCTTTGAGCAAAAAACATTAAATGTAGGAAATTGAATCACGTTTCCAAATATATAAGGTTTATGTATTGAATTTTTTTGTAACTATGCCAAATTTCATTTTTTCTAACAGTCACCTTTTTTTTCTTAGGCAAATCATAAGGTATATGTTTTTGTGGGTGCAGCCTTTGAGGTCCTAAATGATGCTTTTGGGAAACAAAAATATGCAGGCATGTAGATAACATATAACACTAGTGCAGCACTATTTTTCGAAAATAAAATTAGTAATTTATTTATTTATTTATAATTATCTAAGTGATCATTCCTCGAAAATGGTATGTCTTTTGTGGGTGCAGCCTTTGAAGGTCTTAATGAAATATTCATGAAATAAATTTTTTATAGAATGTAGAGGTTAGTGTCTTCTAGTGCACCATATAATTGTTTTTTAAAACGATGACGAATTGAAACAGTTATGGGAATAACACTAACGACATGTATTTTGAGTTAAGGAGTTAAGACATAATAGAAATTGAAAACAAATAGGAAAATATAATATCTTTTTATAAAAATTACATATTTAGAATCTGCAGAAAAAATGCTATTTATGTTTAAGATTTTGTCAAAATTGACTATGTGTAGCATACTGTAATGAGTGTGTAAACAACGACTTCTTCAGAAAATGGGGTAAATGCCTAATTAGCTATGGTTTATCATGTACCATAGCACAGGTTTGGTATTACCGAAGCAAATTCCAAACCATACACATGGGAGTATTCGTGACATGCAAGCAAGTGAATTGGCATGTTTAAATTCAAATTTCATTTCCCGCCTTGTAGAATTCCTAAATGCGCATGCATTATATAACTACAAAACACGAGCGCGTTATATAGCTACAAAACACGTGTGCATTATGTAACTCCAAAACGCGTGCGCGTTATATAACTCTAAAACGCGAGTGCATTATGTAACTCTAAGATGTGTTATGAGCGTGTTGATGACAATGAAGATGATGGTGATGATGATGATGATGATGATGAACACCATGATGATGAAGACGGTGATGGTGAACGTCATGATAATGAGGATGATGATGATAATGTGCATGATGACGATGATCATGATGATGAAGATGATGATGATCAACATGATGATGATGATGATGATCATCGTCTTCATCATATTCATCATCATCATCGTCTTCATCATCACCATCGTCATCATCATCATCGTCGTCATCGTCATCATCATCATCATCATCATTGTTGTCTTCATCATCATCATCGTCTTCATCATCATCATCATCATGTTGATTGTCATCGTCTTCATCATCGTGATCATCATCATCATGCACATCATCATCATCATCCTCATTATCATGACGTTCATCATCACTGTCTTCATCATCATGGTGTTCAACATCATCATCATCATCACCACCACCATCTTCATCGTCATCATCATGTTCATCATCATCATCATCATGATCATCATCGTCATCATGACCCTCATGATCATCATCATCATATTCATCACCATGATGTTCATCATCATCATCACCATCATCACCATCATCTTCATCATCATCTTAAGCATCACGATAATCACCATAATCATCATCTTCTTCTTCTTCTTCATCATCATCATCATTATCTTCTTCATCATCTTCATGTTGATCATCATCGTCATCATCATCATCATCATCGTCGTCTTGAATATCATGATGTTCATCATCATCATCGTCATCATCATCGTCTTGAATATCATGATGTTCATCATCATCATCATCATCATCATCATGTTGATCACCATCATCTTCATCATCATGATCATCATCGTCGTCGTCATCATCATCATCGTCGTCGTCTTCATCATCATCGTCATCATCATCATCGTCGTCGTCATCATCATCATCATCATCATCATTATCTTGACCATCATCATCATCATCATCATTATCATGACCATCATCATCATCATCATCATCATTATCACGATGTTCGTCATCATTGTCTTCATCATCATCATCTTCTTCTTCTTCATTATCATCGTCTTCATCATCATGATCATGATCATCATCATGTTCATCTTCATCATCATGATCATGATCATCGTCATCATGTTCATCATCATCGCCATCATCATGTTCATCATTATCATCATCGTTGTCATCATCATAACCATCATCATCATCATCATCATCATCATCATCATCATCATCATCATCATCATCATCATGTTGATCATCATCGTCTTCATGATCATGATCATTATCATCGTCTTCTTCATAACCATCATGATCATTATCATCATGATCATGATCATTTTCATCTTCATCATCATGATCATCATGATCATGATCATCACAACCATCATGTTCATCATCATCATCATCATCATCATCATCATAACCATCATAATCATCATCATCATCATGTTGATCATCATCGCCTTCATGATTATGATCATGATCATGATCATCTTCTTCTTCATCATCATCATGTTGATCATCATCGTCTTCATCATCATGGCCCTCATCATCATCATCATCATGTTGGTCACCATCGTCTTCATCATCATGATCATCATCGTCATCAGCATCATTATCATCATCATCGTCTTGAAGATCATGATGTTCATCATTATCATCATCATCATCATTATCATGACCATCATCATCATCATCATCATCATAATCATCGTCATCATCATCACCATTATCACGATGTTCATCATCACCGTCTTCATCGTGATGATGTTCATCATCATCATCATCAACTTCTTCATTATCATCGTCTTCATCGTCATGATCATGATCATCATAATCATGATCATCATCATGATCATTATCATCATCATCATCATGTTCATCTTCATCATCACGGTCATGATCATCATAATCATGATCATGATCATGATCATCATGTTCATCATCATCACCATCATCATGTTCATCATCATCACCATCATCGTGTTCATCATTATCATCATCATCATCATCATCATAACCATCATAACCATCATCATCATCATCATCATCATGTTGATCATCAACGTCTTCATGATCATGATCATGATCATCATAATCATGATCATGATCATCATGATCATTATCATCATCTTCTTCATAACCATCATGTTCATTATCATCATCATCATCATCGCCATCATCATGTTCATCATCATCACCATCATCATGTTCATCATTATCATCATCATCATCATCATCATCATAACCATCATAATCATCATCATCATCAGGTTGATCATCATCGTCTTCATAATCATGATCATGATCATCATAATCATGATCATGATCATCTTCTTCTTCTTCATCATCATGTTGATCATCATCGTCTTCTTCATCATGACCCTCATCATCATCATCATCATGTTGATCACCATCGTCTTCATCATCATGATCATCATCGTCATCATCATCATTATCATCATTATCTTGAAGATCATAATGTTCATCATCATCATCTTCATCATCATCATGATCATCATGTTGATCACCATCGTCTTCATCATCATGATCATCATCGTCATCATCATCTTTATCATCGTCTTCATCATCATGATGTTCATTATCATCATCATCATCATCATCATCATCATAATCATCATCATCATTATCATGACCATCATCATCATCATCATCATCATCATTATCATGACCATCATCATCATCATCATCATAATCATCGTCATCATCATCACCATTATCACGATGTTCATCATCACCGTTTTCATCATCATCATCATCATCTTCTTCATTATCATCATCTTCATCGTCATGATCATGATCATGATCATGATCATTATCATCATCATCATCATGTTCATCTTCATCATCATGATCATGATCATCATAATCTTGATCATCATCATGATCATTATTTTCATCATCATCATGTTCATCATCATCACCATCATCATGTTCGTCATCATCACCATCATAATCATCATCATCATCATCATTATCATCATCATCGTCATGTTCATCATCATCGTCTTCATCACCATGATCATCATCATCCTCATGACCATCATCATCATCATAACCATCATTATGATAATCATCATCGTGATCATGATCATCATCTTCATCATCATCATCATGTTCATCATCAGCAGCACCATCATCATGTTCATCATCATCACCATCATCATGTTCATCAACATCTTCTTCATCACCATGATCATCACCATCACCATCATCATGTTCATCATCATCATCATCATCATGTTCATGATCATCTTCTTCATCACCATGATCATGATCATCACCATCATCATGTTCATCATTGTCGTCATCATCATCATCATGTTGATCATCATCGTCTTCATCATCATCATCATCATCATCATGTTCATCATCATCGCCTTCATCACCATGACCACCATGATCATCATCATCATCAACAGATCATCATCGTCGTCATCATCATCATCATCATCATTGTCGTCGACATCATCATCATCAACATCGTCATCTTCATCATCATCATCATCATAATCATCATCGTCTTCATCACCATCAGTATCATCATCTTTGTCTTCATCATCATCATCACCATCATCATGTTCATCATCATCCTCATGGTGAGAGAGGGAGGGATGGAGTAAGGGAGAGAAAGAAACATATAGGGAGGGATGCAGAGAGAATGAGGGAGGTATATTTAGAAAGAAATAGGGGTATGTAGGGATTATTGGGGCTATAGAGAGAAACATTTATATGCATGAAAAGAAGGGAACACTAAAAACATTTGCTTTGTTGCTAACCATATAAAATATTTGTTTTCTTATGATTTTATTCGTTGCCTTAGCCGTGCACCCACCCTATTAATTGTGCTTAACCATATCGTGTGCGTGTTTTACTTATACAAATCGCGTACGCATTTTTACTCTATATAACGCATGCGCGTTTTAGGACTGTAAAAACATTGGATTGTCTTTGTCCGAGAGCAACTTCACTCTGTTTTTACGAAAATCCGATTACCGCGCGTTTTTTTCAAGATCACTAGCCCGCCTGTGGAAATACTCACAATACACATTCTCCATCATTCTTTTTGTTATGCAGGTGCATCATTGAGGACATCTTTCATGGTTGAGGAGTACACAAGATAAGATATCAAGTTTCAATGTCATTTCATGGTGATGGTGGATATACACAAGTGTACAAGAGAATCACCTTGAGGAACAATTTATGATTTAACTTTCATTTGCTTATTATTCAAGAGAACCAAAGGTAAATTTTCCCATTCATTATTGTTTTGATGGGAAATATGAAAAATTGAGAAGGAAGATTGAAGCACCTTGAAGGATCAATAGTTATGAAGCAAGTTAAAGGTTTGAAATCTTGTAATTGAGGAGCAACCAAAACAAACTATATTGAATTGATCATTGTGGTGATGGGGAATGTACGTAATCAAGGAAAAAAATCAGTAAGGAAGAAGAGACCTCAAGAAGTCATCGAAGAAGAGAAAGAAAATAAAGGAATATACATGATGAATCAGAGGCTTTGTTTGGAAACTAATCCAAATCCAATTATAGAGGATACAACGGTTCATCCTATTAATCCAGCACAAGAAAAAATGAAGCATTCACTAGAGGGACCTTCAATTTCCACAACAGTTGTTGAACAAGCACCCCATGGAAGTATTCAAGAAGAAAAACATAGGTGCTCATTAGGGGATGTTTCAAATCCCACATTAAGTCAAAGTGATAAGTTACCGTCTCAAGACGAAGCTCATGAAGAGGCATTGGACATGGAGCCTACTGTTGAAGAGGCGTTGCACATGGAGCCTATTGTTGAAGAAGAAAATATTATTCGGACCATCGATGAGGATGTTGGACTTCCACCATCCAACTACCGGGAAGAGAATGAAGGACAACAAGTTGCTACTGAAACGCCAGAGCGTATTGTTGATGCGCTAGATGATAGAAATCCAAACCCCTTACCTTCATTAGAAATAACATGTCGAAGAACTCCGAAGTGTATACAAGTTGATGAAGGACTCCTCAATTCCATTGAAGGTACACTATCTAAACGTAGTATTGCTTATAAAACTCAACAGATACTAAATAAATATTTTGTTTCTAAATGTGATGGAGATAAATGTAGATTATTTTTATCATTGTTAAAATCTTGGGGCATGAATATTGTTAGGAAATCGTTAGGGATAAAGATGATAAAGACTACTGGACCAAGTTCTCATATAGTTAAAAGCTTAGTAGATGCCTTTGGTAAAATTGGTAAGAACACACGGTCAAAGGACTGCAATGCGGCTCGTCGTGTGTTGTCACAAGAAATTGTAAATAAGAACACTAGGGTCCTTCGTTTTCTCAAGCCTACATCTAAACTAGTTGATTTGAATGTAAAAATCCTCCGTAGGCATTCTATTAGAAGAGAACATCTTGACACAACTGCCTAGATATATTTTTGGGCCTTTATTGGTCGGTTGCCACGTCGTGACATGAAGCCTTCTTCAAACCAGAAGGATGCACTAAAACTGAGAAGGGGTTCAAAGGACCGTGAACCACATATTAAGCATCTTCTTGATATAACACAGACAGAACTATACGAGAAATTTAGGAATGAACATAGACAATTGAATTCGGGGCAAAGATCTTTTGATAAATGTAATCCCTGGTATGTTAGAATAAATACTCTTCGTAACACTTGTTATTGTAGATACCATGTAGAATATGAATATTACTATGAAATTTTTTTGTACATTCGTTGTGTGTTGCATACTAACCATGTGCAGGATTGCTCCTTGACAATACCACCGACCTCATCAAGAGAATTCATTCATAGTATCATGTGCAATAGGCTTGAGGGGCAAACTTACTATGCAAAATCTTGTTTGGATGGAACTTGCTCCAATTGTACTGGAATGGCATTATTGAGCCAATATATGCATGAGACTGGAGACAATGAATTTGGGAATATGGTTACAGACATGAAAAGTTTCAAATATATCAACTATGAAATAGTCCCAGGGAAAGAAAGAAAAAAAATACAATTGGTGACATCTCAGGTACATGCATTTATCTATAAATTTATGTTTGAACAGTTGCATTTCATTCCTTACTTACAAAAAAAAACCTGATATTGAGATCATTTTGTGTCAACAGGTACAAGTTAGTGTCTTTGTCAAGGAATTTATTGAAAAGACACATCAATATGTTTAGCATGTCCACTTGGCACAATGGCAGGATGAGAAGTTTAGAATATGCAGAGATACATTTGCTTGTGGTACTATACTTTCAGTTATTGATTTTGCCGAGAACTACACTCTACAACCTCAAAATGAGATCCAAAGTTAGTATTATCACTCTGAGCAAGTAAAATCCTTTTTGGATGGAACTTGCTCCAAGTGTTCTGGAATGGCATTATTGAGCCAATGTATGCACGAGACTGGAGAAAATGAATTTGGGAATATGGTTACATACATGAAAAGTTTCAAATATATCAACTATGAAATAGTCCCAGGGAAAGAAAGCAAAAAAATACAATTGGTGACATCTCAAGTACATGCATTTATCTATAAATTTATGTTTGAACAGTTGCATTTCATTCCTTACAAAAAAAACCTGATATTGAGATCATTTTTATCAACAAGTACAAGTTAGTGTTTTTGTCAAGGAATTTATTGAAAAGACACATCAATATGTTCAACATGTCCACTTGGCACAATGGCAGGATGAGAAGTTTAGAATATGCAGAGATACATTTCCTCGTGGTACTATACTTTCAGTTGTTGATTTTGCTGAGAACTACACTCTGCAACCTAAAAATGCGATCCAAAGTCAGTATTATCACTCTGAGCAGGTTTCCTTGATGGTGCATATCACATATAGGCATGGCCCAAATAGAAGTGAAGAGCAAAGAGAAACTCTAAAGGAATATCACTTCTACATAAGTGATGATAGGTGCCATGAATTCCACTATGTATGTCATTGCTTCATCATGTTCTATGATCATTTGAAGGGCAGGAACATACAGATGGATCGACATTGGATTTGGTCTGATGGATGTGCTGGTCAGTTAAAAATGCATGCATATTTCAATGGTTGTGTTCATTGCATAAAAACTACAAAGTTCCACATATGTGGAACTATTTTGAGACTGGGCATGGTAAAGGAGAGCATGATGGAGCCGTAGCATGTGTCAAAACAACCCTATGAAGAGATGAAATGAAATTATCTACAATATATACTATTCGAAATGCTCAATCTATAGTCAGGTGGTGCACGTCAGTAATGGGAGAGGAATCGGCTATGCGAGTAGAATCCACAAGAAAGAGACATGTGTATATATTTTTTTGGGAGGTGGTAGACATAGATCGTTCACATGCATGGGAATGCGAGACTGTTCCTGGGACTCATGGCTTTCATTCGGTTCGAAGCTCTGATAACTCAGTATTTGAAATTTGGACCAGAAAACTCGCTTGTTTTTGCTTGCCTTGTTGTGATGGTGACTGGGATGTGTGTGAATCATTGGATTGGGTTGATGGATGGGATTGCACATCAGTTCCACTTGATCAACATGCAATTGTTGAGTTAACTCTGTTGGAAGAAGACCAATCCTCTATTTGTATAGATTTTGATCATGTATAAGACCTTGTACAACCTGGTATGATGCATTTCCTTAACATTTTTTTGTAAAATTTGCATAGTCTTGAAACTCATATTAATGACCTTGTATCACATGAAAAGTATTTGATCATATACCTACAATCATACTATGCAAGACACATATACGTAGTGGTTGCCTCAAAAGATAGTGAATGGGGTGGTGATTACTGGTTGGCACGTTGTATAAAGGGAAAGCAAACCCTCATTATGCCCATGACTGATCATGAAAACAACCACTTCCCCATCGGGTCTATGGTTGTTAAAGGTGAATACCTTACACATGAAAACAATGTAAGAAATAAGGGTGGATATGTTTATAGGGATTACAAACCAGGTGCAAGTGTGTATCACTTTACCAACTTAATCATTGGTACAAACCTCCGGGTACAAACAATGCCTACCCGAAATTCATCGAAGGTACGATACTTCTTACTGGATACAGAGCACGAGAGACTAATGGAGACCATCATTATAAGAGATTATCCAGAGGGCTTGGTTATATGATAATAGGTGGGATCTAGCATGATGAGGTATGTATCATAGTTTTAATTTTCCCATGTATGTTTCTTATGAATATGTCAATTTTGTGTTCTTGATATGCGAAATTTTCCATAATGTTGTTTATAAATATGCAAAAAATTCTCTTGTTTGTCAAATTAATGAACATGCCAATCTTTACATATGATCAATAAACCCTATATATCAATCATATGAACATTTCAAGATCTCATTCACATGATATACATAACATTAGAATACATACGTGTACCTCTTTAGGTCATACCTATCAAAGTTCTTTGTAGGCTCTCTTACAGGTCTAAAGCCCTAATTTTTCAAGTAGGTAATATTGTCAATGTTTTCAGCCGATATCTACAACTAGGATGATGGAAATAAGATGCCACAATGATAAAATTATGTTTTAATGCTTGTACAATTTCCTTCTTGACAACTCACCTATTATACCTACATGTCCATTTCCTGGTGACCTCCGTCTACGGTGGTTTTTGAAACTAGGGTTTTGCTCAGTAGGGGAAAATGCAGTCATGCCAACGAGGGCCAAAGTTGGAAGCCACATATGGTGGGGATGTGGTTGGCATTGCCATATTTCCCATGCCCAAACATGCTAGTAGGAGTCGACGGAATTCAAAATTGCGGCTCCGTGAGGTGTTTTGCGCACCGGGCACAAGTCCACTAGGTGTCCATGAATGGTATCTGGAGGTGACCTGCAACTCACCATATATCGATGCTCGGGCCTCCGATCGATGAATGGTAGATTCCGTTGGATTCGTGACGTGGGATTTTAGCTAGGGGGGGGGAACTCTCCCTCTTGTCCATTGCCCGATGACCTTCATTTATAGTGGTTTCTGAAACTAGGGTTTCGCTCAGTTGGGGACAATGCAGTCATGCCAACGAGGGCCAAAGTTGGAAAGCCATGGATGGTGGGGATGTGGTTGGCATTGCCATATTTCCCATGCCCAAACATGCTAGTAGGAGTTGACGGAATTCAAAATTGCGGCTCCATGAGGTTTTTTGTGCACCCGGCACAAGTCCACCAGGTGTCCCTGAATGGTATCTAGAGGTGACCTGTAACTCACCATAGATCAATGCTTGAGCCTCCGATCGACGAACCGTCAATTTCATTGGATTCATGACGTGGGATTTTAGCTAGGGGCGGGCTCTCCCTCCTGTCCATTGCGCAGTGACATTCGTCTACAGTGGTTTCTGAAACTAGGGTTTTGCTCAGTAAGGGACAATGCATTCACATCAACGAGGGCCAAAGTTGGAAAGCCACGGATGATGGGGATGCGGTTGGAATTGCCATATTTCCCATGCCCAAACACGCTAGCAGGAGTTGACGAAATACAAAATTGCGGCTCCATGAGGTGTTTTGTGCACTAGGCACAAGTCCACCAGGTGTCCCTAAACGGTATCTGGAGGTGACTTGCAACTCTCCATAGATCGATGCTCGGGCCTCCGATCGACGAATCGTTGATTATTTTGGATTCGTAACATGGGATTTTAACTAGGGGGGGGTCTCTCCCTCTTGTCCATTTCTCGGTAACCTCTGTCTACAGTGGTTTTTGAAACTAGGGTTTCTCTCACTAGGGGACAATGCAATCATGCCAATGAGGGCCAAAGTTGGAAAGCCACAGACGATAGGGATGCAATTGGAGTTTCCATATTTCCCATGCCCAAGCACTCTAGCAGGAGTTGACAGAATACAAAATTATGGCTTCGTGAGGTTTTTTGCGCACCGGGCACAAGTCCACCAAGTGTCCCTGAACGGTACCTGGAGGTGACTTGCAACTCGCCATAGATCGATGCTCAGGCCTCCGATCGATGAATCGTCGATTCTGTTGGATTTGTGACATGGGATTTTAGTTGGGGGGGGGCCTCTTCCTCCTGCCCATTTGCTGGTGACCTCCATCTACGGTGGTTTCTGAAACCAAGGTTTTGCTCAGTAAGGGACAATGCAGTCATGCCAACAAGGGCCAAAGTTGGAAATCCATGGATGGTGGGGATGCGGTTGGCATTTCCATATTTCCCATTCCCAAACATGTTAGTAGGAGTTGACGAAATACAAAATTGCGGCTCCATGAGGTGTTTTGCGCACTGGGCACAAGTCCACCAGGTGTCCTTGAACGGTATCTAAAGGTGACCTGCAACTTGCCATAGATCGATGCTTGAGCCTCCAACCGATGAACCGTCGATTCCATTGGATTTGTGACATGGGATTTTAGCTAGCAGGGCCTCACCCTCCTGTCCATTTCCCGGTGACCGTAGTCTATGGTGGTTTCTGAAACTAGGGTTTCTCTTAGTAGGGGACAATGCAGTCATGCCAATGAGGGCCAAAGTTGGAAAGACACAGACGGTGGGGATGCAGTTGGCGTTTCCATATTCCCCATGCCCAAACACGCTAGCAGGAGTTGACGGAATTCAAAATTGAGGCTCCATGAGGTTTTTTGTGCACCGGGCACAAGTCCACCAAGTGTCCTTGAACGATATCTGGAGGTGACCTGCAACTCGCCTTAGATTGATGCTCGGGCCTCCGATCGACAAACCATCAATTCCGTTGGATTTGTAACGTGATATTTTAGCTAGGGTGGGGTCTCCCCTACCTGTCCATTGCTCGGTGGCCACCGTATACAGTGATTTCTGAAACTAGGGTTTCGCTTAGTAGGGGACAATGCAGTCACACCAATGAGGGCCAAACTTGGACAATGCATTTCATGCTAACAAAGGCCAAACTTGGAAAACCTATCCCTAACTAGGGTTTATTGTTTAAAATGCATGGACCCTAACCATAACCCTACCAAGTAAACCTTAATCCTAACCCTAATATTATCTTACTGTCACAACTCAATTCAGAATCAATCTAATGTCCAACTCAACTTTTTCAAATCCGGTGGACTTATGCTTCAAATCATGTTAAAAGCAAACCCTCATTATGTCCATGGTGAACTGTCGATTCTCATGGATTCGTGACGTGGGATTTTAGCTAGGGGGGGGGGCTCCCCAGCCTGTCCATTGCCCAGTGACCACCGTATACGGTGATTTATGAAACTAGGGTTTCTCTCAATAGGGGACAATGCATTCATACCAATGAGGGCCAAACTTGGACAATGCATTTCATGCCAATGAAGGCCAAACTTGGAAAACCCTATCCTTGACTACTGCATCAATAACTCCTGCTGCTATTGGATACAATCACCAAATGTTGAAATAGTTAGACATGCATGAATAAACATATGCCAACAATAATAAACTATGTAACGATCATGTTGAAATAGTTGTACTTATGTGTGACTTGTTGCCATTGTAGATGCAGCACTGATTGCTACATCAACCATCCCTGCAAGGTTTTCAATAGTAAACTCTGGCTCCTGATGCAGTAAACATGCAAATCAAACGTTAACAAAACATTTTATGCACTGGATTTCAAGTTAACCAAGAAATATCATCGAAGGATATACATTACCATGGTATCAGTAGCTCCATGGTCATAGACAACTAAACTCTTGCTAGGAGTAGGCCGCCTCATATACACATGACCCTTGTTCACATATGGCCTATGAAGAGATACAACTCCAGGAAATGGTCCAGGTGTTTTGGTTGGTGCCTATAGTCAACAAGAGTTCATGTAGTTAGACATGCATGATTCAACAAACATACATGTATTTACAAAATGACATTTCTTAAATGTTTAAAATGTTTACCTCCATCACTGCTTTCCCCCGTGAAGGATATGGCATCTACCAGTTTAATAATTGTAAATATTAGACTGTAGATAGCATTAGTGAACTAACATGTACAATGTCTGGAAATTAACAAATTAACACGTATTAAAAAACTGACTTTTTAAAAATGTTTACCTCGGCGTGAGATACGATAATGGGTGCTATATGAATCTCTCCACCAACCAAGGGATCTGTGGATGGAATGTCATTCCCAGATATTTCCTCGGTCAACACAACCATGGTTTCTACCTCCATCGCTGCTTTCCCCCGTGAAGGATCTGGCATCTGCAAGTTTAATAGTTGTAAACATTAGACCGTAGATAGCATTAGTGAACTAACATGTACAGTATGTGGAAATTAAAAAATCAACAAGTATTAAAAAACTGAAATTTTAAAATGTTTACCTCAGTGTGAGATATGGCAATGGGTGCTATAGGAATCTCTCCACCAACCAAGGGATCAGTGGATGGAATGTCATGCCCCTCTGTAGAGTGTGGAACATGGAACTTTGGGGTGTCGCTATCGGCATAAAGCATCAACTGCAAGTTCACAAAATTAATATATTAGCTCGAACTATACATATGTGTACAAAGAGGAAAATAAATGAAGAATTTATTACAATTAACGATATACATACATCACTCAAAAACCCACTGAAGGCAACATCTGACGAAAGACCATAGTAGGGACGACCACACGATGTGCACTCGTGAGGCTCAGAAGTCGGCTGGGAATGTGCTGATGGTGCTGCACTAGTAGATGGTCCTGCACTAGATGGGGGTACTGCACTAGTGGGTGGTACTGCACTAGAAGATGGTCCTGCACTGTGACGACCTGGTGTATGTACCACACTAGGGACAAATGTCCCTTCCTCACCCATATGTTGAACCATAGTGCTATGACGAACAACTGCCCATGCCAAACTCAAATATGCATCTCATGTCTGTGGAATAACACGGTACAGATGGGACATTTGGCCCAGGAAACTGCCTGGGAGGTGCAGGGATAGGGCGATCAACGTCTCGAAGCCTGGCATTGGGTCGGTTTTGGGGCATCCCCCCACCGATCCCCTGAAATGAAAATATATCAAAATAGTCTATGTGTTTACCCATCACGAACTCTGCATACATCTTCCAAAGGAAATACAGGGGGATTTCCCCGTTGTTGTGTGGTGGCATATAAAAAACCATATACCATCTGTCCATCCAGTTATCAACAAATGGCCGATATGTGCACCACTCAATAGAGATATGTGGCCTATTTTCATTTGGGATTTTCCCCATGCGAGGGTCCCTAAACAATGAAAATATATTCTCTTTGGTAATTTTCTAGTTTTTTATTGCGTTGTAGCCAAGCCCATCAGCGTACTCTTGTCTTTTTCTTTCTCTATATGATGTAATATCATATAGTATGTTGCTTGACAATGTAATAGTCTCAACAATTTCATCCAAAGTGGATGCAAGTGAACATCGAATCCTATCACCGCCACTAAAAGCAATACTGAGTCCTCTCAACTGGGCGAGCTCAATCAGTATTTCAGCATTTGTGTCCATAGCCGCAACTACAATAAAAAAATTAGTAAGGAAATCAGTAGAAACATATACATGGTATATAATGACATCTCTTCAAAATTGAAAATGTAAATTAAATCAAACTCAAGTAAGCAATTTAATGGCATTCACTTACATACATTTAAAAATTAAAATTAAACATTTGCCAATTAAATAGTGAGTTTTGTTCAACTTCTTTCTAGAAGTTAAGGCACTTCTTCACCCTCATTGGTGACTTTTCCATGCACACTTGGGTTTAAACTTCTTTGAATTTAGGAGTGCTATTTTGACATGTTTTGGCCTTTACGTCCCTTGGATATGTAAAAGAAAGGGGCAAGGGACTATTAGGACATGTGAGGCAAGAAAAGGGGTGATACAGGGCTCCCACCATATCCTCTAAATATAATTGACTCGATCATGGTTGGTAACACTCTCACGACGCACTCTAGGTAGTTCATGGGTGTTCACCATTTCCATTGTTGTATAAGCATGGACACCAACCAAAAGTTACATGGAAAAATGGAGAATTTGTGGACTGGACTACAATTGATTGTAGATGAGCTTAGAGACTTGACATGTAGAAATATATTACCCATTGTTTTTGCTATTTTAAAAAATGGTTGATAAACCTAGTGATGCAGGGGCATAGACTATTTGATTAAAGTCATTTATGTCTTTGCTAGATCAAGGAATCTTAGGTAGACCTTGGGTCTCACATGTTTCTAATTTTCTTTATTATGTTTATAGGATAAAAGAATCAGAATTCATATTCTTGTGTTTGCTAACATGGGTTTCTTACACCTTGTGCCTTATACCGTATTTTTATGTTAGTTCTACCAATTGGTGTGTAATATCTAGGGCTTCTATTGTAATTGGAACATAATCTATCTTGTCCATTACTCTCTCTTGCATATTGTGGAGAATTATGAGATATGTGTTGTTTCGAACCCTACTCAGTAGTAATTTTGTGTCTCACTTATACTATTTTTGTTCCTTTTTGTTTATTCCTCTCAATATCATTATGATGTGGGATTTCTATCTTTCTTTGTCTTTAATTTGAATGTAGATATATATTGTTTTTTTAATTGTTAAAACCCCTGGCTTATAATTTTAGCCTCCTTCCACACACACTCTATACTTGTGTTTGTTTTATATATTTCTATCCTTTTGGAACATTGAATATCTATTAGACATGATGTTTTTGTTTCTTACAGCCTCTTTTGGTTTGATCTGTGAAAAATACGTTACCTGTATCCATCATACATTAGCTTGGGAGTTGTTGGGTTGGTTATTCTATTAAAAAACAATATTCTAGGTTTAGAATTGACAAAAAAGAATGCTTTGGGTGATTGAATTACCTGGTTAGATGATAATTCATTGGTGGAATCTCCTCCCCTTCTACGAAATCAGCTCCTCCAACAATCCTAGGCACCCAATTTGCTCCAAAATGCTCCAAATTACCACCAGTTTCGCGTTCCTGATAGGTAGAATAGGTCGCGGGTTTCGGGCCTGTCTATATAAATTAATTTTAGTTTTCCAAATAGCGTACGTGTTTTAGAACTACAAATCATGTACGTGTTTTGTAGTTATATAACGCGTACATGATATGGTTTCCTATCCTACATGTCCCATGACATGTCAGGCTCGGGTTGAACCATAGCAAGTTCTATGTAGTAGAAACTCGTTGTATTTTTTGGTAACATGATCATGTTTTTGAAAACTAGGTTTGCATCTAAAAGGTCCCTCATCTTCTTGCATTGACCCTGAAGTAACAAGGTGCATTGTAATCTATGACATTGTCTCTATACTCGCTTGGATTTTGTAATGTTACAGTCTGCATGGCATACAACATTAATAGTATAATTTAGAATTTTGATATGGATGAAAAAAAAAAATTCCTAATTTTTAGGTCACTCTTTCTACTTTACTCCATTCAAGGTATCGAGTGAACATGAAATAAAATTAATAATTAACTTTGTTCCACTCTTATTAAATACCTCAAACCTATAATAAAGATAAGTCAGAGAATTATGTAAAAGAGCTTTGCAAGGGACAACAAGAAGGATTTCCTATTTTCATCCTGGAAAAGGAAGATGTTAATCTACTTGTTGTTGTTTTAATTATTGTACTATGCATATTATTTAACATTAATCATTTTTTATATTTGACAAATCCAATAGCCCATTGTTGGAAAACTACTCTATTTCATTTGTTATATGTTTCCCAACATTCGTAATAAACAATTTTGCTGGGGGCGTCCTGATGAGGAGATGGCTGAAATATTTCAACTTCTGATTTTGTTGACTCTTGTTCTTAAAAAATAACCAATATACAATTTTTATTCACCACCTAGACACATTTAGATCCCCGCCACCCAACGCATAAGAAATTGCCGCAGCAAAAGAAGAAGGCGACCATTGGTGGACGCGGCTGACAAACAGTAGAAGCGACGCAACGTGCTATAGCATCAAAGAGCATCAAAGAGGGGTGTTACCAAAGTAAAGAAAATGGGGAATAATGTAGAGCATGCAAACAATATTAAAAGCACAAAAACGCACCGAAGATGGGGGATGCCACGAGTAACTGCACGTAGAGGAAATATGGTTCAAAAGGAGCAATCAAAGACATGACATACCTTGCAGATATCCGCACGTCAATGCACATGCATCTCCAGGTAGCTTATAGTCCTAGCTACCTTTCCACATGCATATCATGCCATACACACAGAGGTTGTCGACCTATGGTCATATGAGTAGGACAACATAGCCAAGGAGAAACTGCTGAACAAATATGAATTAATCTAAGCATTGAAAGGCTAGCCACTGTCTCTAGGTTAGTCTTTCTAACTAAAGGATGGCATTTCAAAGGAATTTTCTACAAACTGTGGAGGAGGGCCCTCCTCCACTCCTTTCATACTAACTATGCTATCCAAGTTTTTTTTCACTACATAGTTCAGTTGCACCTAGAGACTTTGTATTTGTGTTGCTATTGTATTGTGGATGAGGGTTGTTGCAAGTAGAAGAGTGTGTTAGTGTCGATCAATGATGATAGGTATGGCGGAGCGAGGGTTGCAGTCTACTTCTTCGGCTTCGGTTGTGAGAGGATGTTCTTATGGCGTGCTCGTCACCTTCCTTTTCTCCCCTATTTTCTCAGGTATGTAGGTTGGAATTAATGTTCTTTGTGCCTTCCTGTTTTGGGTTTTGCCTAGCTCGGGGTTTCTTGTTTGATTCTTTGTTGTTCTTTGTTGGGGTGGCGCTGTCTTATTTTTTGAGTTTCGTCTGGTTGGGGTTTTCCCTGGGGTGGTACTTGCTTTGGTTCTTGGTTGTATTGCTTTCTAGGGTTTCAGTAGCGACATATGACTCAGCGGTCTGTTGTCTGTTCCTTCACTTTCCTTTCTACCTTGCTGGAACCGACGACAGGAGTTCCTCCTCTAAGCAGAGGACTAGTACCAACCAGTCACAAAAAAGCGGGAATTCGCAATGGCACTACTATGTTGGTTTCTGGTTGACCTGTGTTTGTTTTCTGGTCTTGCTTGTTGCCTTGCTTGTACCCTGGGTTTGTTGATTTATGGTAGTATTTGGGTTATTATCTACATCGTTTTCTTGGTTCGCCACCCTAGTGGAACCCGTGATTTTGGGGGTTGACCTTCGTGTTTTTTTTCGGCCGCCTCTATCGCTTTCTGTACCCGCTCGAGATTTTGTTAGCTCTCTGGGGTACTTTACCTTCGCTCTCTAACCCTTTCGGTTATGCTTAACCCTATTGGTCTGGGGTTTCTAGTCTTGCTTTAGCGGGTTAACCCATTTTTCTTCTTGGGTCTTTTAACCTCGGGTTTGTGTTCCACCCCACTGGTTGTTTGCTCTCATTGAATTTTGGGTGTGGGAATTTGTTGCCTGTCCTGTTTTGTCTGAACACCATGTTGGAGGGTTTGGAAGCAGCCCGTATTCTCCTGTCAGACGCTACATGTGCTCACTCTTGTCAGCGCAGGAAAGCTAAAGTATACAAAGCCTTGGAGGGGAAGCTTCATTTTGTTGTGGGGCATGATGTCTTCATGGAGCGGGTGGAAGCTTTGTGCTCATATGCCCTTATTGGCATACTTGAATACTATCAAATGGATAAAAAGGATTGGTTCTCTTGGGCCATGGAGCACTGGAAGCCATTCCTTACTTATGTGCCTATGATTAGCTTACTGGCTCAGGGCTGGATTGTTTTCGTCTTTCTAGAGGACTCCAATGCTACAACTGTTCTTAACTCTTTATGGTGTATTGGTGGTGGCTCCTTGGTTCTAGATCGATGGCATGTTAATTTTGACCCTCTCAGGGAGCATGTGAAGAAACGTCACCTGTGGTTTTTTCTCCCAGCCCTTCCTTTTCCTCTTTGGAATTGAACCTTGCTGGAGGGCATTGGTAATACCATTGGTCATTTTGTTGCAGTGGAGGAGGATTTCTTGAATTCCTTTGATAAAATAATGGCTAAAATTCTTGTGGAAATGGACATTTTTGTGGGGCTGCCGGCTGATGTGGAGATTCTGTGCTATGAACGTTTGTTCTCTTAGTGATTAGACTATCGTAATATTCCCTTTAGATGCAGTCAATGCAGGGATGTTGGACATCTGCGTAGAGAATGTCCTGTCATTCGTCAGGGTTCAACTTATTCGTTGGCTCATAACCCACCCGTGGTTCGTCGGTCTCCTCCACCTCTTCTAGATGACCCCTCTACGAGGCCCTCATCTCCTTCTAAAGTTCCTTCAGCATCAGGTAATTACTATAATGCCTGATCTTATTTTGATGATGCCTCTAAACATGAACTTTCACTTTTGGATTCGGTGGATGGCTGTGTTTCTCTTCCCTCTTCTATTGAGGCTTTTGTCCCTCCTATGTCCAGTCCTCTACCTGTTTTGAATGCTGCTATTGTTTCCCCTATGGACCATCCTCCCTCTTTGTGGCATCCCACACCTTCCCCTTCTTTGGAAGCCAAGGTCCCTCCACCTTCTATTTTCTCTGACTCTGATTTCCCTCCTCTCTCTTGTCCTCACCCCATTGTTATTACTTCTCCTCCTCATAGTCCTGTTTCTTCACCGTCCTTTGTAGATCCTTCTCTGTAAAAGTCTTTGGAAATATTTTCAGCTAAAACCCCCCTCTCCCCTTTTGGTCTTACCCCTGGATTCCATTAGATTCGAGAATGTTACTATCAGAAAGAAGAAAAAATCCCCTTCTGAGTCTTTGGATCCGATTTCTGCTCCATACACTTGTTTGTCCACTAAGCTAAAAAATGAAGCACGTCATTAGTTGCCTTCTCCCCATAGGGTCCTTAGAGCTTTGACCCCTTCTCAGAGTGGTTCTTGATGAGAATTATCTCTCTTAATGTTCGAGGCTTGGGGGGCTTGGCTAAACAAAAAAGCCTCCATCATATTTTCTCTTCTCTCTCGCCTGATTTTATTCTTGTACAAGAAACCATGAACAATTCCTATCCTGCTTTGCTTGCTTTCTCCAAACTCTGTCCTGGCTGGGAATTCTGTGCTATCAGCTCCTGTGACCTCTCGGGGGGCATTCTCTTAGGTTGGAAACCTCACCTTGTCAAATGTAAAGCCTTTCATACTTTGGCTGGGATCCTCCTCAATGCTCAGTTTAGGGGGTCGACCACTTCTCTTTCCATCTTAAACTACTATGGTCCCTATCACCATCGTGAATCTTTCTAGAATTCGGTTGCTAGGGGTGGACTTCTCACTCTGCCTAATTTGATCCTTGTGGGAGATTTGAATCTAACGCTGAATGGGTCTGAGATTTGGGGTACAAAGGCTATTCTTGATCCCCTTGGTCCCTTTTTTACTAAACTATTCTTTGATCATCAGCTGGCAGATGTGGCTCCTACTTGTGCTGGTCCAACCTAGCGTAATGGTAGGTTAGGGGATGAGGTCATTTGTAAAAGGCTTGACAGATTCTTACTCTCTTAATATTGTTAGCCTTCTAGCCAGACATAGGGTTTGGGCTCATCACTCTGGGGTATCTGATCACTATCCTGTTCTATTTGAATGGATGCACAACCCTATATCATGTCCTCTTCCTTTCAAGTTCAATCACTCTTGGTTGTCTAATGAGGATTTTGTTAAAATGATTCGAGCGGAATGGCCTCTTATTAACTCTAAAGATCCTGTGGATGCACTGCAAGACCTCTCTGTTAAACTTCGCCTTCTGAAAAGAAAGGTTAAATACTGGACCAGAGTTAAATCCCTAGACATGAGAGATAAATCCATTCTTATTGAGGATGAAATCAAAAGTCTTCTTGACTCCTCGTCTTCTGGAATTCTTTGTGCCTGGGATCATACTAGGCTTCTGGCTCTTAGGCTCAAGTTACAGAGGTGGATAGACCATGAATTACAATCTGCTAGGTTGCAAAGCAGATTGACTTGGGCATTGTAGGGTGATGCCAATACCAAATTCATCCATGCGGTGGCTTCAGCCAAAAAGAACCATAATGCTATCCGGTGTCTTGAAGATGAGGATGGAAATCAGGTTGTGGATGACTTGGGCATTAAGGCCATGGGGGTTAGGTATTTTAAGAAAATATTTGAAGATGACCACTTGGCCAATATTGAGGCCCAACTAAAAGTTATTCATTTATTTCCCTCCTTTATTAGCTCTAAGGAGAGGGAGTCTTTCTCTTGTCAGATTACACTGGAAGAAGTTGAAGCAGCCCTAAAAACCTTCAAAAAAGATAAGTCTCCAGGGCCTGATGGATGGCCTGTTGAATTCTACGTGGATTTATTTGACATTTTGGGGCCTGATCTTGTTAATGTGGTGGAATCTTCCAGGCGGGAAGGCAGGGTGACTCCTTCATTGAACTCTACCTTCATAGCGCTTATTCCCAAGAAGGAAAAGCCTATTTCCTTTGCTGATTTTAGACCCATTTCCCTCTGCTATCTGGTTTATAAGTTGATTTCTAAGGTAGCTTCCCAGAGACTCAAGCCTTTTCTGGATAAGTTTATTTCTCCTTATAAATTTGGTTTTTTAAAGAATAGACAAATTACCGAGCCCTTGGCTATTACTCAAGAAGTTCTTCACACTGTCAAAACAAAAAATAGATGTGCTTGTTAGAAGAACAGGACCGCAGAGCAATAACAATTATACAGTTAAATCAATAAACAAGATGCAAAAACACATTAAACATTACAGAGAGACACATATATAACGTGGTTCACCCAAATGATGGGCTACGTCCACAAACAAATTTGCCAGTCCTTTTATTTCAGTCGAGAAAGATGAAGGGATACACCCTGCAGCAAAACCGTTGCACTTCCTCTTCACGCTCTCATGGTCTCTCTTCCAGTACAATACAGTACCCACATCCAGTACAATACAGTACAATTTACAATGGATCCTCCTCAAGCCTTATAAAGGCTTAATCACATGCAATACCATAGGACAATACCATGGGCTACAACAAAACCATGTGCTAGAACTAACCACCTTTGACTCAATCCTGAGTCAAGGTTAACACATGTAATACCATGGGACAATACCATGGGATACAACAAACCATGTGCCCAAACCATGTGCTAGACCTAACCACCTTTGACTCGATCTCAAGTCAAGGTTAACCCTAACAATCCCCCCTTTAAACTTGACTTGGAGTAATCACCAACTCCCCTCAAGTATTTACCGAGGAATCTTACATACACCCCCCTATCACCTAGGTCTATCTCCCGACTTTACCGGTGAGTTACCAAGGGTATGCATGCCTTACCAGGTTTTATAGCCATATGCCCATTTACATGCAAACCGCTCCATTACATTTTTATGTGCCTTCATGGTGACTAATCACAGCAACTCTACCGCTGCTGCACTTGCTGGACCTTAGAATTGGCAAATTTATTCTTTTCACCTTCATGCTTTAAGGCCAACAGAAACCGAGCAGGAACTCAGTTTCTCTCTGGTTACTCCCTTTGTCAACATGTTTACAGGATTCTGGCTAGTGTGAATCTTTTCCAGTTTTAAAAGTTCTTCATCTAGAACAGATCTTATGAAGTGGTACTTGAGTTCTATATGTTTAGTCCTTGAATGAAAGACTGAGTTCTTTGCAAGATGAATGGAACTTTGGCTATCACTGTACAGCCTACTATTCTCCTGTTTCTTACCCAATTCTTCCATGAACCTCTGCAACCAAATCATCTCCTTACTAGCCTCTGTAGCAGCAACATACTCTGCTTCCATTGTTGAAAGTGCAACAACCTGTTGCAGTTTTGAAATCCAACTTACTGTCGTTCCCCCTACAGTGAACACATCCCCTGTGGTGCTCCTCCTGCTGTCTTTATCCCCAGCCATATCTGCATCAACATATCCCTGTAGAACAGTGTCTGAACCTCCAAAACATAATGCATGAGAATTGGTACCTCTCAAATACCTGAGAATCCACTGTACTGCTTTCCAATGCTCTTTACCTGAATTATTCATATGGAGTAGTCTAATGGGTCGACGATTTCGCCCGGCGTTAGACTACTCCGTCTACCCACTCCGTTAACTATCCCGTCCTTCGAAGTCCGACAAATCCATCCAGCCAAGGGTCCCACATGAATCTTTTTCTGAAAGTTATTGATCTATTCCTGCAAAATCAAGAAAATCAAGTTCTATTTTCTACATTCTTCAATCATTTCAACTCTGTCGAAACCTTAATGGAAACGAAAGAAGAGGGTATGGATTGCAGTATGGAGCTCTCATTAGGTTTGAGTATTGGTACTGGCCGAACAAACACCAGAGACAAAGATCGCGAGTTATAAGAATGAAATCTCCACATCAGCCACATTTCCAAGTTTGTATGATTCCCATACCTACAGCAAGTTCGTCATGTTTAAAGGATTCGTTTGATTTTGAAAGATCCGCATGTATTTTTTTTTTTGAAATTTCAGTTAGAGAGTAAACTATCTATGTGTTTGAATTCCTTGAATATTTAAGATTCGGCCGTAGTTGATTCAAGATCAAGAATGGGAAATGGAGTTTGAACAATTTTGGAGGAGGCCAGGTAAATAAATCGTTCCTTTGTCTTGTTAAAGGATTCATTTAGAGTTGATTGTCAAAATCAAGGTTTGCAAAATTGTTTACGAGGATAGATTTTAAAAAGTGAGAGATCATGTTAATTTTAATAGTCAATATATAATATATTTTTTAAATTTATGTTCTAATATCTATGGGACTAAAATCAGATTAAAAATATATGCATTTCTTATTTTCAGAAGCTATAGAGGATGCTTTTGATTGAAGGATATGCTACAGCGGATTGCCAATTGTTATTTAGTGCAGTGGATAAATATGTGAGTAATATTTCTCGTCCGGTCATTGTTTTGAGCAATGTAGCAGTTATATACTTGTATTAAATTTATAATAGAATAATCAGTCTTCTGAAATAAATCTATTTATCCTTCAATCTCTTTGCATTCTAATTATATCACTTTTTTCAAACCCTAGATATAATAGTAAAAATCAAGTGGTTCGGTTATTGAAACTGATCGCCATTGAATTCTAATTATATCACATTTTTTCAAACCCTAGATTTAATAGTAAAAATCAAGAGATTCAGTTCTTGAAACTATTCACCATGGAATTTTACGAAGAGAAACGTAATTTGTTCCGTTGTTTCTTCTTCTTTTTATACTAAATGCGATCAGATCTGTGCTGTTTGACGCATATTAACTTCTTTTTATAATAAATGCAATGAAATCTGTGTTTTTTGCCCCCATATTAACTTAAGAGAAAATGTCCTTGAAGCTATCGTGTAAATTAGGAGAAACGTAATTCATTCCGTTATTTCTTCTTCTTTTTATACTAAATACTGTTGTGAACAATACTGGTTGTTATTTGTTGTGAACAATCGGAGCATTGGTTGACTGTTGCGTCTCCCCTGCATTGGAGAATTTGGCCATACGCAGAAGTATTAAACCCCGTTTGGGACGTGTGTTCGGCAAGATTAGACAAAACTCTCTTCAAATTGCTTTCCAACTCACTGCTTTGAGTATACTTAGCGAAGCTGCACATGTATTTATCATCTGTGTTGCAAATCGCTGCCTGAAAAGTGATGATCATTAATAGAAGAACAATAATTTGCCAGATCAAAGGCCATGAATCCTTTCCAGTAGCAAAGTTGATCTTCGTCAGTAATGTCTTCATGGTTGTTCAATAATATTGCAGAGGATCGTGTATTACAATATATCCTGCAAAACCTTTCCTTCACTGACGATTGTTATATGCAACGGAAATGCCAATTTATGGTTCCGAAATTCTATTCAATTCAAATTAATTATATTGACCCAAAATTACAGATTCACCAACTTAAATTCACCAAATTCCATGGAAAATATTTTCAAAGTAGTGTAAGATTGTCCGGGTATGAATACAATTGATTTGTCCATTGACCTAGGCAGGTAGCCCACTTGCCTTAACTTATGACTTTGAAGAAGCAAAGTCCAGTACCAATACTCAAACCTAATGAGAGCTCCATACTGCAACCCATACTCCTTTTTTTAGTTTCCATTAAGGTTTAGACAAAGTTGAAATGATTGAAGAATGTAGAAAATAGAAATTTGATTTTCTTGATTTTGCAGGAATAGATCGATAGCTTTCAGAAAAAAGATTAATGTGGGACCCTTGGCTGGATGGATTTGCCGGACTCGAGAGGACGGGATAGTTAACGGAGTGGGTAGACAGAGTAGTCTAACGCCGGGAGAAATCGTCGACTCGTTAGACTACTCCTTATTCATATACCTGCTCACAACTCCCATTGCATGTGCAATATCTGGTCTTGTGCACACCATGGCATACATAAAGCTCCCAACTACTGATGAATAGGGAATCTTGGACATGTAATCTATCTCTTCATGTGTCTCTAGACACATATGCTTGCTTAGTTTGAAATGGCTTGCCAAAGGTGTGCTGATTGGTTTTGCATTCTGCATTCTAAACCTCTGCAACACCTTTTCTATGTACTCACCTTGAGACAATGTCAATTTACGATTTTTCCTGTCTCTTGTTATTCTCATACCAAGGATTTGCTTTGTAGCACCCAAATCCTTCATCGTAAATGATTTAGCTAGTTTTCTTTTGAGCACATTTCTATCCTGCATGTTAGACCCTGCAACAAGCATGTCATCCACATACAATAACAAGATAATATATCTTCCATTATCTAGCCTCTTGAAATAAACACAGTGGTCAGAATGACATCTATCAAAACCTTGTTCTGTCATAAACTTATCAAATTTTAAATACCACTGCCTTGGAGCTTGCTTCAGGCCATACAAGCTCTTCTTCAACCTGCAAACCAAATTCTCCTTCCTTTTGACCTCATACCCTTGTGGCTGCTGCATATAAATCTCTTCCTCCAAATCCCCATGGAGAAAGGCCATTTTTACATCTAATTGTTCAAGATGCAAATCTTCTACTGCCACTAGACTTAAAATAGTTCTAATTGAAGTCATTTTAACAACAGGAGAAAATATTTCATCAAAGTCTATACCTTTCTTTTGTGCAAACCCCTTTACAACAAGTCTATCCTTGTACCGCTTCTTTCCTCCATATTCTTCCTTCAACTTGTAAACCCATTTATTCTGCAATACCCTTTTTCTTGCAGGCAACTTAACCAAATCCCAAGTCTAGTTTCTTACCAATGAGTCCATCTCCTCATCCATGCCTTGCTCCCACTTCTTTCTAGTTTGTACCTGCATTGCTTCTTCAAAACATTCTGGCTCACCAGAATCAGTCATCAATAAATAATATAGTGAAGGAGAGAATCATTCAGGGGGTCTACTTAAACTGGTAGACCTTATTACAGTTGCAGGAGTTTCAGGTACCTGCTGCTGCTCTTGATTTTCTGGTGCTTTTGGAACTTCATTTTCTTTGATTTCATCAAGCACTGCGTACTCTGTGTTTTCCTTTTCTTCTTTCTTTCCCTGCAACTGATCTTTGTACGTGACCTTTTCATTGAATACTACATCTCTACTCCTAATGATTTTGCGATTTTTAAGATCCCATAAGCGATAGCCAAAATCATCAACCCCGTATCCAATAAAGGTACATTTCTTGGATTTAGCCTCAAGCGTTGTTCTATCATCTTTATCAATATGGACAAATGCTTCACAACCAAAAGTTCTCAGAAATGAGTATTTTACCTGTTTACCTGTCCATGCCTCCTCTGGAATTCCACCATCCAAAGCGCTTGAAGGCCCTCTGTTTATTAAATAAACAACAGTGTTTACAGCATCAACCCAAAACTGTAAGGGCAACCCTGCATGCAGCTCATAAACCTTGCACGCTCCATGATCGTTCTGTTCATCCTTTCTGACACACCATTTTCTTGGGGTGTTCCAGGGACTGTCTTCTCTCTGTGAATCCCATTGTGTGAACAGTAACTGTCAAACTCCTTGCTGCAGTACTGGCCTCCATTATCAAATCTGAGACATTTCAACCTTTTGCCTGTCTCATTCTCAGCCAAAGCTTTCCACTTCTTAAAAGTATCAAACACATCAGATTTCCGTCTAATGCAATAAACCCAAGTTTTTCTAGTTGCATCATCAATAAAAGTAACATAAAAATGAGAGCCACCAAGAGATTGTACCTGAGCTGGTCCCCATACATCTGTATGGACAAGCTCTAACTTTTCACTCTTCTTTTGTTTCCCAACCCTGAGAAATCTAACTCTCTTCTGTTTTCCATAAACACAGTTCTCACAAAATTCCAAACTTACCTGCTTCAGATCTGGAAGCAGTTTCCTTGAGTGGAGAATCCACATCCCCTTCTCACTCATGTGGCCAAGCCTATGATGCCACAACGCTGCACCTGTTTCTGTGGAAGCTACAGAAATAGAATAATCAGTGTTATGAGGACATAAATATAACGTACCTATCCTATCTCCTTTTGCAATTACCACCGATCCTTTAGTAACCTTCCACCACGTTTCTCCAAATGTAGACAAACAACCGCCATCTCCCAACTGCCCTATTGAGATTAGATTTCTTTTCATAGCAGGAATGTGCCTTACATCCTTTAGCAACCAGTCATTTCCATTATTTAGTTTGATCCATACCTTACCCTTTCCAACAATTTTACATGGTTCATCATCCCCCAATAACACTTGCCCAAATTCACCTTGAACATAATCATAAAAGAATTTCTTATGGGGTGTAGCATGACATGAAGCCCTTGAATCTACTACCCAGTAATCATTAGCATTATCTAATGCAAGAATCAAAGCATCTTGTAACACGCCACCTGCTACATTTGCTTCCTGGGTAGTCTCTTGTTGCCTCTCACCTTTCTTCTTTGGTGCTCTGCAGTCTTTCTTTAGATGTCCTTTCTTACCGCAGTTCCAACATTCTATTTTTCCGAATTTGGACTTGGATCTTCCCTTTTTAGACTTGCTGCGATTTCTTGGGCTCCTTCCTCTCTCTTTTTGTCTCCCTCTGCTCTCCATGGTCAACGCATTACCTGATGTCTCACCTGTGCTTTTCCTTCGCATTTCCTTGCTAAGAATAACACTAACAACATCATCAAACTTAAGAGTGCTTGAACTAGGGACAGAGTTACTTACAGCCATGACCAAGCTATTCCAGCTTTTTGGCAATGAGCACAAGATTAGAAGAGCCCTAACCTCATCATCAAAGTTCACTTTTACAGAACTTAACTGACCGGTAAGTGTATTAAACTCATTTAAATGGTCAGCAACAGATCTACTTTCCGACATCTTCATATTAAATAAACGCTTCATTAAAAATACCTTGTTAGAAGCCGAGGGTTTTTCGTAGAGCTTACTCAATGCGCTCATCACACCCTCTGTTGTTATTTCTTTCGAAATATTGAAGGCCACCGATGAAGCCAGGCACAGCTGTATTGTTCCTAGTGCCTTTCTATCAAGAACCTCCCATTCTTCATCCTTCATAGCCGCTGGTTGTTTTGGTTTTCCACCCAACGGTAGGTACAGATCTTTCTGGTACATATAGTCCTCCATTTGCATCTTCCATAACTGATAGTTTTGGCTGTTAAATTTATCGACCCTAAACTTTCCTTCTTCCACCATTGCTCCCACTCGAACTAGGAACCCTTCTTTCCTGTGAGTTTACAAACCAAATAGACCTTTTGGCTCTGATACCAATTGTTAGAAGAATAGGACTGCAGAGCAATAACAATTATACAGTTAAATCAATAAACAAGATGCAAAAACACATTAAACATTACAGAGAGACACAGATATAACGTGGTTCACCCAAACAATGGGCTACGTCCACAAACAAATTTGCCAGTCCTTTTATTTCATTCCAGAAAGATGAAGGGATACACCCTGCAGCAAAACCACTGCACTTCTTCTTCACGCTCTCACAGTCTCTCTTCCAGTACAATACAGTACAGAGTACAATTTACAATGGAGCCTCCTCAAGCCTTATAAAGGCTTAATCACATGCAATACCATGGGACAATACCATGGGCTACAACAAAACCATGTGCCCAAACCATGTGCTAGACCTAACCACCTTTGACTCAATCCCGAGTCAAGGTTAACACATGCAATACCATGGGACAATACCATGGGCGACAACAAACCATGTGCCCAAACCATGTGCTAGACCTAACCACCTTTGACTCGATCTCAAGTCAAGGTTAACCCTAACAGTGCTCTTATTTTAAAGCTGGATCTCTCTAAAGCCTTTGAATGGGTGAATTGAACTTATCTCAGACTTATTCTTCTCCAAATTGGTGTCCCTCTGGTGGGTGCAAATTTGATTTTGGGCTGTCTATCGTCTGCAAATTTTGCACTTCTTGTCAACCAATCTCCCTCTATTTTTTTACAGCTTCACATGGCATTAGACAGGGCTGTCCTTTATCCCCGTTACTATTTATTCTGGTCATTGAAGGGCTTAGTCTACTTATTAAGGATGCATAAAACCATGGTAAGATCAGGGGCATTAAGATTTCTCCACAGCTTTCACTCACTCATCTACTCTTGGTGGATGATGTGATTATGTTTGGTACTGGTACATTCAAGGAGTGGGTTGCATTTAAAGTCATACTAGATACCTTTTGTGATGCCTCTGGTATGCAAATTAACATGGTTAAATCTTGCTTCCTCCACAATAATTTGGATGTTGAGCTATTGAACAGGGTCTTTGGGTTCTTCCCTTACAAATTTGAGCACATTAATAAGGGTTTTAATTACCTAGGATATTATCTTAAGTGCCTTGGGTACTTGGTAAAGGACTGGCATTGGCTCCTTCAGAATTTTGAGAAAACAATCCAGCATTAGACCTTTCATCTTTTATCCATTGGGGGAAGACTTGTTTTGATCAAAGTAGTGCTCACTAGTTTGTCGGTATATTGCATGGCCCTAGTACCTATCCCTCAATCCATTCTTGACAAGCTTAGAAGTTTGATTTTCTCTTTTCTGTGGGGTTCTTCTGCGGTCAACAAAAAATACCATCTTGTAGATTGGAGTTCTTTGTCTTTCCCGACTTCTTTGGGGGGCTGGGGCATAAAACATTTGGGTTGGTTCAGCCTTTCCCTTCGTCTTAAAATTTTCTGGGAGGCTATCAATGGGACTGGTATTTGGTTTCATCTATTGACAATGAAGTATTTTAAAAAACTCCCTGTGGCAACCTAGCTTCGTAAGAAATCATTTTCTGGTAGAGGTGTCTCTGTGATCTGGAAGGGTTTTCTTCATACTCTTTCTTGGCTGGGCAGTGGACTAATCTGGAAGGTTGGTAATGGAAAGGCTATTTGGGTGGGATTGGATCCGATTGTTGGTCTGGGATCACCATTTATGCTTCCTCTTGACCTTCGGGACTATCTAGAGGATTATGGTATTTCCACGCTGGACCAAGCAAGAAATATTACCTCTAGTGCATAGAAATACTGGTTCACGGCCGAGGAATTGGATCTAGAGGGTGACTAGAAGCTTCTTTGGGACAATTTTACCGCGGGGCTGGAGTATGGTAGGATTCGACTTTCTAAACAACGTGATTCTTTATTATGGTCACATGATCATTATGTGGGTGTTCTTACTGCTGCACATGGTTACGAGTGCATTGTTTCTACTTATGGCACTGTGGGTAGGTCTCATGTTCTTGACATTCTCTGGGAAATTAATATACCAATAAAAATTTGTTGCTTCATCTAGTTAACAGTAAGGAATCGGATTTTGACCTGGGATAAGCTCCAACGTCGTGGTAGACAAGGCCTGAGCATGTGTTTACTTTGTCGAAGGGGTGAAGATACATCACAACACCTATTCATTGATTGTTCTTTCTCCAGAAGAGTTTACTCAGCCTTTGGAGACCATTTTGGGATAACCTCTGTCCAGCATAGCATTGTCATTTCCTTTCTGGAACATTGGTTCAGATGTATTCCTGTTAGCTCTTCCTTCAGATATTTCCCTCTTTTCTTTTTCTGGTGTATCTAGAAACAAAGCAATTGATGCATTTTTGACAATAAACAGGCCTCTATTCATGCTCTCCTTAAGCAAATTGATAATCTTATTCATTTGTATCCGGTCCCATACAAGAAGAAAAAAACTAGAGTTGTTGGCTTTGGTCCCTTGATCGGTTACCCTTGTGGTATTTTCGATGGGGCTGCTGCAGGGGATATTGGTGGTGCTGGTTTTGTGATTCATTTGAATACATCATACTCTATTAGCTTCTCTCTGGGATATGGCAGAAGCACAAATACCAGATCTGAGCTTCTGGCTCTGTGGGCCCTTCTTATGGTGATAAAACATTTGGGGATCCCTCTTCTTACTATTTATGGTGATTCACTTGTCATTATATCTTGGGTTAACAGATTAGCATCACTAAATGCCCCACATCTGAATCACTGGTGTGATGACATTCTATCTTTGCTGCAACATGTCCCTCCTGTGACCATCAAACATATTTGTCGTGAGCATAATCAGCAGGCTGACGGTCTCTCAAAGCAGGCATTATTGTTGGACCCTGGTTCTAGGAACTTTACTGAATCTTTGGATGGTATGATCATTGATCATGGGAATTATCATCTTTTTTAGCTAGTGTCGAGCTTTAGCCCCTACTATTTATTTTCGCACATATATCTGTGTAGGTTCAGACTGGTTCTTAGCTGACATTGAAGAGACTCTCAGCCTTCTTGTTATGCTCAGGACTAGTTTGTTTTGTGGTCATAGTTGATCTCTATTTCAGCATTTTCTGACTTGTTTATCAGGAATGATGAGAAAGTCTGTCCATGATAGACTTTATGCTTTTATGTTTCCTTATTTTCTGGTAGATTGGATGTTTTCACTGATTATTTAGTAATCTAGTGGGATCCCCAAATGAGTATGTTTTTGCTGAAGCTCAGATAGCCCCTTGTTGGATGAATGTATATGATGTCCTTTGATTCAATAAGAATATCAAGGTTTGGTATTTTTTCCTCTGAAAAAAAAAATTTAAAAATATAATTTGAATTTGATCTAATAATGTTATTTATAATTCTACATATACATTTAAAAAATAAATTCACTTTTAAAAATACATGGTGGCATAGTTTCCAACGAGATAGCCCATGCTACATGGTGAACACCTAAACCATTTCACCATCCACAATGCAATTGATTAATGAGGACACCTACTGGAAATAAGGAATGTATTCGTAGCACAAGAACGCAGATGGCAGCTCCAGGATCCTTCACATAATCACATCCATGACCCCAAACTCCAACATTTAGACTGCATTCTTTCCATTATAGAAATCACCCTTTGTTCAATGGACCAGGTTAAAACTTGCTTTTACCACTTGTAAATTTCAAAACAAATAAAGTATTATAATGAATTGCATTGCTAGCTACTATATGACAGACATACATTAATGTTACATCGTACTAGGAAAGTTGTTTACATTATACCACGTGATTTTACAATGGAATTTGGCATCCCTTTTTCAAACAACATGTGGCTACATGCATGTCTTTGAAACCTTGTGCCTTCCATGCTTCAGGTATGTTCATTTGTTTTTTATTGATATGGTTTAGTGTTTTCTGATGCTTTGTTCTGACTAAAAAAATGTTCATTTTTTGAGCAAACCGTGTTGTCCCCTGACTTGGAAGTGAATTACATGTTTTCATGCTCTCTTTGTATAAATCTAGGTAAATGTGAACAAGGTTGAGGATGGAACTTTCCATCTAAGAATTTACTGCGAGAAGAATCTAGGAGTGTTAGTTAGATTGAAGCTAGCCCTTCAATCTGTTGAGCTTGATTTTCACAATGCCAACATTACATCCTCCGACAACCATGTCATCAAAATAGACATATTAAAGGTATATTAATCTTGTTAATATGGAATTGAAATTGAAATTTGACTAGAACAAGATAAATTTTATGTAATATTGGTTGAAGTAAAGGACGCAAAAATACCACTGAGAGAGCATTTTGTACAACTAATCTTGTAACGGAACTAAAGGGTCCACAAATGAAGAACACCATTGGTAGTTTCACTATATATGGCTCAAAGGGTTTGCCTGATTCCGTAAATGAACAAACTCATTGATGGCTACATATTCTATGGCTCACGGCTCATATTTATGTGTGATTATTACCCACGACAAGAATTGAAGACTCAAACAAACTAGATACGACGAAGGGAATAGTAGATCTCGCTATGGAAATAGCTACAGAAGATATGGAAATGCATGAGGCAGTCATGCTGGAGGTAGAAGCAGTGAAACAAATACCAGATATTAAGGAGAAACTGAAGAACAAGGTAGAATTAATAGCCAGGAAAAAATATTGGGACATAAAGAGGGCAAAGAAATTTCTAGTATCAAATGACCAAAGTTACATATACTATTCCACATAAGAAATTGATAAAGCTACAAGAGGTATGAAATTCAGGGATCCTTTATTGATTACTGATACTCCTTCAAAATTTTGTAACCATGCATTATACAAAATTTGATTTGTTTCCTAGGACAGGAGTGGGGTGAGCTGGTTTAGGAAAAACTAGCCACTAAACCTCTCTTTGTAAACTATTTTAAGCAACTTCAAAGAGAAATTTACATTTGAAAGCAAAGTACTTGACCTAAAAATGATTTAGTGTGAATATTTTAGTACCAGGAGTTAGATATAATGCAACAAATATATTCGTATGTTTTCTATATCTAGGTTTCTTGTTCAAACAACTCCTATACTATAGGATCCAATCCACACTTATTGCATCTAGATTTGCTTATCTCTTAGCTATAAACGTAACCTTTATTCCTGAATACAATTGATTTGATTGTTTCTCCTCCTGTCTGTGTGAGAGAGCCTTTATGCTCTGCTGGTTTCCTCCTTGGTTTCTCTAATTTGGTGTTAGAGCCAAGTTATGGGCTACTCCTGTGTGAGGTTGAGGAAACCATCCTGAGTAGTAAAGGAAGCCACTGTTGGCCTATGAGAGTGTGTGGCCATTGTTGAAGTGGGATGTCCTAATGCTGGGCATGAATATGAATGGAGATCATGTTGCCCCATACCTGATCACTGCTGAGAGTTAAAAAAAAATTCTCCCTCATGCGGAGAGATAGTTGGGCATCAAATGGAGAAATCGCTTCCTGCGTTGGTTTTGTTTGCTTCATCAGAGGACATCACATGTTTCAAACCCTCACGTGTGAAGAAATCACTGCTGATCATTGTGGCAAAGGCTTCAGTTTTGATTATCCTCAAGATAATTGTAGCATCCAACTCGTTTGGTCCAGAAAGATCCACTACATTTACAAAGAGTGGTTGTAGTATTGAAGAGAAATATACTTAAAAATATATTTGTTATATTTTCCCATTGCGGCCATGCACATCATTGTCCCATTTCCAGTGATTTACTTCACACACAAAATGATATCTTTCACGTTGATCATTGTCCCAGTTCCTTCACATGGATCATTGGACGACGCTTTTGCTGAGCAAAGAGAGTGCGTTGTAAAGTCCCTCCACAGTGAGAGTCATGCATTGGCAGCGCTGTCTACGGGAGGAGCTCCTGCGTTGAGGAGCAGAAGTGTAGATGCATCGATCTACCCTCCCTTAACCAATTTTCTGCAGGCACCGATCAATCAGAAGCTAAGTGCACCAATCAGTTTTCCCATGTTCTGTTAGTGAAGGAGGCGAGACACCATTATTCACTTAATTTTTCAGTTAAGATTGGTTGCCAGTTAACTATTTCAAAATGGTGGACATGTCTCTTGCCGATTTATATATTACTGAAGCATCAAAATTGACTGGGGAGAATTATGTAAATTGGAAATTCAAGCTAATTATTGTACTTGAAGCTCTTGATTTATGGCCAATTGTGAAAGGGGATGAACAGAATCCCATAGATCCTTTGTCAATCTCAAATTGGATTTCAAGAGTGGTCTAATTAGTGTAAAAGCGGGAGTTAAGGAGATATATAAAGGAAAAGACAAAGAGGATATGAGACATGGTTAAAAGAAAAGAAAATAATAGAGGGGATAAGCGACCAAATAAGAAGAAATCAAGAACATGAGCATCTAATTTTCCAATGAGGTTGGAAGTGGGATTATGAAATTCCAATGTTGAACTTTGTATTCTCTTGATGCAGAATACACCAGTTTTCGTTTGTTGAATAATAGCATAGCATACCAATTATGGTATTCTTCGTTTGTTGAAGAAGACTGGTGTTGAACTTAGATTTCCCCTTTATTAATTCTTTGTCCTCACAAAAATCATGGATTCTTTCATCTTCCATTGCAAAGAGTCATATTGATTTTTTATGTGTTTTTGAATATTTGTGAGGCTTGTTTGTAATGGAAGTGCGAGATTTGTGACTTTGTTTAGCAGATGATTTTGGCTTTGTGAATCATATAACTTGTAATTTTCTTTTTCCATTTGAATTCCATAAATTTTTCTTGGAGGTTAGAGGCATATGTGGCTAATTGCATTAACCATTCTACTCCTAATACCACGACCATCCCATTTAAGAGTGTAACATCTTGTTTGTATTTTCAAGCCTTATATCTATAGGAAACCTTCATGGCATGTTTTTATTCCTTTGACTTGTTGACCATTGATGACCTTATTAATGTCTCCAATGAAATTGACCTTTGCAAGGCTTGGATCCATGAAATTGTGTGTATTTCCACAGTCCAGAGGGATAGTGATATTTTTAATCTTTATGCTTCCCTTGAGTTTTAATGTCCTTGGTTCCATTTTTCTTGTAAATGGGGCCCTATCATAGATTTTAGTGTTAATAATGGAATATAAATAATACGACCCCCTCTTCCAAATGGCACCATTTCAGATTAAAAAAATTCTATAGGACCCACTCTGCCAAATCAAAATGGAAAGGTTTTTTTATTATTAATTTATAGTTGATCGTTTGTTTCCAACATCTAAGGAGTGGTAGCTATCGTCGGATATCCTTCCAATCCGACGACGTTGCTACACTTCTGACATCTAGCGTCCATCAGAATTCCAACTCCTAGCATTGACATCTGACGACCATTCCATACAAACGATGGCTTACATTCGACGACGATTTCATACTTGACGTCGCAAATTCGATGATCACCCGTCGCAAATTTGACACCAAATGGATGTAAGAATTCCCCAATTTAATATTATATGATGTTGACATTCTGACAGGGTTCGGAATGGGGTCGAAAAACTGACAACTAGAAGCCGTAAAAAATTCGACAATGTATTGATGTAAGACTTCTCCAATTTAGGATGATACTCTATCGAAATTTCGACAAGGTTTGAGTTGGTGTCGAATAACCGACGAATTCCCACCAATGACAAAAAAAACTGTTGTTGTCGAATAACAGACACGTGTCTGTTGAATTTCAGACATTAAAGTTGTCGTATTTCAAGCTAAAATTATGTTGTGAGATATTGTTTTACAATGCTACAATACAATACAATACACAACTGTATTGTAATTATTTCCTTTTATAGGGGAATTACCATGGGAAAATACCATGGGACTGTAAACTGTTGGCCAACAAACACCCCAAAAATTTATTTCGTGGGTTTCCCCCCCAGACCCCTGCGAGGGGACGATGTCCTCCTACACCCCGCTATTGGAATGAGTGTATAATAAAATTGGGGTACAAACAAAGCTGGAAAATAACATCTCTGAATTTGGAATACCAGGTTCCATAACCAACAAATCACCTTAGACAAGTCAAGAAGATCGATGTTAGGAGAATTGTGTGGAAGAAGTTCAAGAAGTACTTCCAATAAAAGTACCTCTGTGATAGGTACTATGATGACAAAATTAAAGAGTTACATGAATTTAAATTGAGAAAAATGACCATGGAGGAATATGCCAATAAATTCTTGGAGCTACTAAGGTATGTCAAGTACATCATAGATGATAAGGTCAAATTTTAGAATTTTCTAAGTGGATTACCTTAGTTATACAAGTATAGAACTGAGTTTTATTAACCTAAATCTCTAGATGAAACCATAAGTAACGCAAGTGCTACTATGATCAAAGCAAAAGAATGCCAAAATTCCATAAAACATGGAAGGACAAGAAGAAGGAGAACTTTGACCAAAGACATAAGGGATTTAAGCCTCCTCATTTAGAAATTACCAAAGGCAACCACTATATGGTATAATAGAAAATCAAGCTCCCAAATTGGAGGACTAGCAAGTCTTGCAAGAATTTAAGGATCTATTTCTTGATGAATATCTAGTACTTCCCCTGAAGAGGGACATTGATTTCACAATTTTTTGTATGCAAGGAGTTGCACCAATGTCTAAGACACGTTATAGAATGAGTACACCAAAATTGTTAGAGTTGAAAATGAAATTGCAAAAGTTGTTGGAAAATAAGTACATCAAACCAAAGTTTTTTTCCATGGCGAGAAACCGCGGTATTTATGAATAAAAAGGATGGAACAATCAGGTTTTGTATTGATTACAAGCAACTGAACAAATTTATAGTGAATAAAAAGAACCCATTACCTTGAATTCATGATTTCTTTGATCAAATGAAATGGGAAAAGGTATTATCAAAGGTTGACTTGAGGTCTGGTTACCATCAAATCAGAATCAATGAATAAGACATCAATAAAATAGCCTTTAGAAAAGGTATGTACACTAATAGTTTGTGGTGGTGCCATTTGGTCTTACTAATGCACCAAATAAATTCATGTGTCTCATGAATAATGTTTTCATCAATTATTTGGATAAGTTTTTTTTTGTTTTTCTCAATGGCGTTCTTATTTTTTCTAAGAATGAAGAGGAATATGAAGAGAATTTAAGAATGTTTTTTCAAGTGATAAGGGAGCATTAGCTATATGGAAATCTAAGAAAATGTGATTTCTACAAAAATACAACTCATTATTTGGGTCACATTATTTCATATGAAGGAATATTGGTGGATCCCGAAAACATTGAAGCTTCTTACAAGTGCTCCATTTCTAAAAAATTCAAACCGAGAAAAAGATTTAGTGGTGTGTATTGATGCATGCAAACAAGGAATTGGAGGAGTTCTTATGCAAAGAAATCATATGGTATGTTATGATTCAAGAGAGCTGAAATAACATGAAAAAATTATTCTACCCATGATTTAGAGCTTGGTACCATAGTACATGCATTGAAAATGTGGAGCCACAATTTGCTGAGAAATAAATTTGAGCTTAGGACAAACCACTATGGGTTGAAATATTTGTTTGAACAGTCAACACTAAATGTCAGGAAAGCTATATGGTTGGAGTTTCTATGTGAATTTGATTTTGATATCCAACACATAACGGGTAAAGAAAATGAAGTGATTGATGCACTAAGAGAAAATTTCATGCAATGCATGTGGAATCCAATAATGTTTTCCAATCAAATTGGCAGGATATTGTTAACACTCTTTTGAAGATGATAATTACGTACAAATAAGAGATAAATTACAACAACAAACAAATTTGGAAGATAAGTATGAATGTTACCATTTAGAAGAAGATGAACTTCTTACCTATAAGAGTAACATGTATATTCCTAATGCTGTGAATTTGAGGAAGATTGTTATGAATGAGATTCATGCAATGCCATATTCTGGTTACCCAAGATACAAAAAAACAATTTCTACAACCATGAAGCAATATTTTTGGTCTAGTATGAAGAAAGAAACTGCTGAGTATATTTCCAAATGCATGAAATGCAACTTAAGTGAAGGTTGAGCATCAACACCCAACAATTTTATTGCATCCATTTCCAATTCTAGAAAGGAAATGGGAATTGATAACAATGGCTTTTATTACCGGATTGACAATTACTTCAAGAAAGCACAATTCCATATTGGTTGTGGTGGACAAATTTTCGAAGCCATCAAATTTCATTCCTGTTAAATATACTTACAAGGTTGATGGAATAGCTAGAATATTATTTAAAGAGATATTCAAATTGCATGGGTTACCCAAAACAATTGTATCCTATTGTGATTCAAAATTTACTTCTAGAAAAGTCTTTTAGCATATTTCAGAACACAACTGAACTTTAGCACTACCTAACATCCACAAATGGAGAGAGTAAATCACGTGATTGAAGACATGCTTCACATGTGTGTGATGGACAAACTATCCAAGTGGGAAGATTATTTACACGTGGTATAATTTGCATATAACAATGGGAAACAATCATCATTGGGGATAGTTCATTTGAAGTTTTGTATGGCAGAAGATGTAGGAGACTAGTGACTTGGGGTAATCCAATGAACCTAATTGTACTTGGGCCATAATTTTCTAAAGGAAATGGAATAAGAGGTTGCAAATATTAGGAAGAACCTAAAGGAAACCGAATATAAACAAAAAATCCATGTAGGTAAGATTAGCGTGTATAGGGAATTCAACGTTGCAGATCTTATTTACCTCTGAGTGAGGCCAATGAAAAGTTCTTTGAAGCTTGGAATTTGTGCCAATCTATCACTAGGATATTGTGGGAAATTTGAAGCGCTTGAGATGATAGATCTAGTTGCATATAGAATTGGATTTCTTGCTAACACTAGAGCTCATAATGATTTTCATGTTTCTTTGATTAAGAAATATTTACTTGATTCTAACTATGTGATTTATTGGGATGCGATCCAGGTAGGACCCAAGGGAGAGTTTCAAACAAATCCCCTATGCATCCTTGATAAGAAGGTAACATTACTTTAAAACCAAGACATAAGGCAGGTAAAGGTGCAATGGAAGTACTTTGATTCCAATGAGGCTACATGGGAACTAGAGGATACCATGAGAGAGGCATATCCTTTTTTATTTTTATTTTGAGTAAATACTAAGGATGTTTTTCCAAGGGAAAGGGGAATGTAATACTCCTAGTTTTGTCTTCAAATATATTAAATCAAATCATGTAATTTATGTAAATATGGTAGTAAGGATTCTTAGTGTGGAGCTCAAAGCCAATGTCCGACTAGTGAATGACTAGGCATGTATAATGTAAATATTTATTTATGGACGATGTGGTTGGATTGCCATGCCAATTCAAATTCTATGTAAATATTGTGTTGGAAAAATAATAAAAAAATGGTCTAAGATGGTTGTGTAAAGAGCACTATAGGAGCTATGAATCCACTAGAGGGGAAGATGAAAGGGGGCCTATGGGAGATTAAATACTTTATTTCCAAGTGTCAACCTTAGAACTCATCCATTTGCTATCATTTTCCTTAAATGAGCCCCTTACTTCATTTTGAGTGTTAAATATAAGCATTGAATAGATGTGAGGTTTGTGAGGAAGGTCTTATCATGTAGTTATGGAAGAATGGAATGAATATAATTCCATGTCTAATGTAATAGTCCTCTCTTCTATGGTCAAAAGTTATGTCAGTTGTATTTTCCACCATCCCCTCATATTTTTTGGATTCTATAATCCATTTTTCATCCCGCAAATTTTTGAAATAGTTTACACTACACATAATTATTATTTTGTTATTCATACCACTGTCATTACTATTACTAGACTGTGCATAACCAAAATTTTGATTTGGAAGGAAAAATCACAGATTTGAGAGGAGAGAGATGGTTTTAGGTGAGCATATAGGTTGGGAAAGATACAAACCTTTACCCATTGAATTTTGCTCCTCATGGATGTTTGAGAAGCCATAAACTAATGCTATAGGAAATTATCCAACAACAAACAATGAATTGGACTCTTAATGCACTCATTGGTAAGCACTATAAGGGTTGGATTTCTTAAGGGTATTGTGTATCGATGAAGGGAAATGCCTTCCTTTTGTTGTGTGGGGAAGTTTAATGGATGGAGTGCCATGGTTGTGATGGTTGAGTGAGATTCCTGTAGAGCTATGGATGAGTATTTGGATAAGCATTGAGAGTAGAATGGGTTGTGTACTAGGAGAGAGACGACTATAGGTGTTTCCTTTGCCTTGGTGGCCCCATACCCAAATTGGGGGTGGAATCTCAACATAAAGAGTATATGTAGGATAGAGTGCCTACGGTTGGGTTGGAAATTGCTCTTACACATCTGCTTATATCTTTTTTGTTGAAATATAAGTATTCTCTTTGTATTTATATGTGCAATGATTTTATTTTATGTATGTGATGAATATGCTTGTATATACATGTTGTGTGTGTGGAAATAAATTTATTTTCGTCATGTTTTACAATTACATATCTGCACATGGATTTTACTATTCATTAATTCATAATATGACCAAGGAGCATATTTTGGAAGCCTTTAATTTGTATATATCCCCCTTCATTGGTCAAATCAATGGATGGGGATGTGACACTAGGTATTTGGAAAGAGGTCTTATATAACAAAATGTATTTCCCCAATGTCTCTAGAGGATTGGATCTAAGAACCACATAAACAACATCAAGGAGGTTCCAACCTTTTGAAATACCCCATAACATTAACCAACATCATTATTCATCACCTCCCCAATCATATCAAAATCGATTCAAGGTAAAGAGCAGGAAATGGTAAATTGGAAGGAAATGGTTTGGAATACAACATGCGTATCCAAATAGAGGATCCCCTACAATATAGACACCTTGATTTCCAATTGGAGGATTCCCTAGAATATAGACACCTCAATTATCTATGTCAAGCATCCCTAGACATCGTCTCCCCAATAAAAATATAATGCATAGCTTAAGATGTTGAAACACATGGTTTATTTGGGAAACAATGGATAGTGTTTATAAATCATCTCCTCGGATATGTAATTCATCTCTTAGTGGAAGAGGACTGCTAGATATGAGGAAAGAATTTATCCTTGGGAATATACATAATAAATATTGGATATAGAATACACTTTCTTGTCGACACCTATGAATCATGTCAATGATCATGGACAAAACCTTGCAAAGTTGATCTTGCCCCAAAGACTATTCTCTTTGCACAACTATCCATAATATTTTTTTCCTAGCCTAATAAATGTTGAAAGGGAGGAAACATATGCCCCTTTTAGGAGAACAATAATAAAATGTCTCCCATTTATTGGTCCATCCCTTTTCACAAGAGAACTATGGGTTGCATCCTATAGGCAAAGCACACAAGCTCAACAATTGTCAGGGGACAATATCAAATCATCCTCAGATAATTGAATAAATATTACAAAAGGAGAAAACACATGGTCATCATGAGAATTTTTGTGTTCCACTTATCTAGCTAGATATTAAACTATCTTTCAAAACAAAGAAGTAAATATATACACAAGTTTTACAAGCTGAAAGATGTCAAGAGGATTTCAATGGCTCCAAAATACCCAAAAATCCCTTGGCTCATAGTACATGATGACTATGACCTTTTACATTCCCATGGATATGTTTATGGTATTTTATGGGTAAATCCTGGACTTAGTAGAGTGGGGGATTGGTTGATTTTTCCAAACCATTCAAAATTGTCTTTTAAACTTGGTATTGGGAGTGAAACAAAGAATCACATGCAATCTTAAGTTTGCTTGATCTAGCAAGGGAATATGGTATCAATTATTTGTATATATTCAAGGATTCAATGGAAATAATTGCTTGGTGGTTGGGAGACTCACACGACATTTTGGACTACAACATGAAGCTAGAGTTAGGGTTGTAATATAGGAAACCAAAATTTTCCACCACATCTATTTAAAGTACATATACATAGATGTAAATGGTAAGGATAGAAAAAGAAGTGGTATCCATAACCATATGCCTATTCCATATAGAACATATTGGCGGTGGAGCATGTTCTTCCTGATTCACATATTTTGTTGTTCATCTGTGTTTGTCCCCCAGTTTAATATGATTTTACCGGTGGACTGTACATACCTCCTAGTAAGGGGGTGTGGAGGGGATCCAAGGGCTACCACCCTCGAGAAAGGGGGTTTGAGGGTGAAGCCCCCAAAATAAATAAATAAAATGGGATTTTTTTTTTGCTAATGGTTTACGGGCCCATGGTATTGGGTGCCCTGTGGTACTTTCCCATGGTAATCCCTCTTTAAATGAATGCATTATATTACAACTATGTATTATATTGAAATATCAGTGTAGATTCTGTGAGAGAGACTATGAAAGAGTGAAGAGGAAGTTGTAGTGGATATGTTGCAGGTTGTATCCATTCATTTTTTGGATAATATAATAGAAAGGATTAACAATTTATGTGTGTACATAGCCCATATTGGGTAAACCACATTATATTGGTGTCTCTCTTGTCTTGTGTTTATGTGTTTTATTCTTGCATCTTGTTTTATGCTATTGTTCAACGATCTTGTTTTTCTAACATAACACTGAGTGGATGGATACTCCATGCCACTCTCTAGATACTCATTTGACAATTTTGGATGCATAAGTGAATCTACTTAGTTAAACAACCTCTCTCAAAAAAAAATCACTAGGTTTTTATGGGGTGGTTGTTTTTTTCTCAATAAAAAAACATCACCTACACAATCTTGTTGGAAGACGTCTAGTTATATACCTCTTGCTATTATTTTTTATTATATTTGAACATATGTTGGTCAATTTATGAAAACTAAATAGACAATTCTAAAATACAAGTTAAGGTTCTAAGCGGACAAAGTTGTTCATAAGTTCTCCTTTTCCAAATAAAATAAATAAAATTTTTTCCTCCAATATATATATAGATATAACATTAAAATCATATCAAAAGAAAATTCAATTAGTAATACCATCGAGGGAAGTTTCTGATTGATTCTCTCAAAAGCCAAGAATGTACACATTGTACACATACCATCAAGCTCAAACATGATTTTTTATTATTTTGTTTATTTCAAGGTAAATAATTCATATATTTGTGTGTCCCCATTATTTTACAATATAACCAACTTTGTCTTGTCTTAAATACATTCAAGTGCTTAAAAATGTTAGTTATTCTAAACATAAGTTTAAGAGACCATCAAGATTGGAAAACATCCCAATAATTTGAATAGGGATGGAGATAGGTGTTGAAAAAACTCAGTTTTTGTTACTCCAACAAGGAGGAATGCATAATAATAACAAGAGCCACAAGGTGGCAATGTCCCCGACATTGTCACTTGCGGTTGCAAGAGAAAGGAGAGAAAGGTTGTAGTTGTGATTGTAGTCTAAAAATAAAAACCTAGAACGTTAAAACTACTTCATTAGCAAAGATGCTACCAATAACTATGTAAAAATAAGTGTGATTCTACCAATAACTATGTAAAAATGTGTCGTCTAATCTCCCTACGAATATAACATTGGCAGTGAATAGATACACTACCAACATGGTACACACATCAAACACCTAGCCCTAGCCTTCATGTGGAAGCAAAAAAAAAAACATAACAGTCCGAGGCATATGCAAAACCTAATAATGAGGAAAATGCATTGGGAAGAGGGGAACTCTAGCACCATAACTACAAAATGTGGAGTAGAGACATTGAGAAAACTTCATGACGCCCACTAATCCTAGAAAAGTAAACACCCCTCTCTCAATTGCTTACTAGTCTTTAAACACATATGTAGGAATAAGAAATGCACCATGCCAATCACACTACATGAGGCAGTTTGCAGACAATGGAAGGAATCTAAAATCAAACGTAATTAAGAAGGAAATTATTAATCATGTCTCTATTACTTTTATAAACACAAGATATAATATAATGTTGTTAATATTGTTTTGTGAAATCTAGAAAGAAGTACATACATATATATAACAAAGTAAGAAAATTGGTACATCTTTAACAAAAATAACATTAGATAAAGAAAGAAGTATAAGAACATAGAAATACAAGGTATGAAAATAGAAATACAAAAAGGAAAAAAATAAGGCATTCTAATTCCAAAATATTATTTAAACTATATAAAGATATATTTAATATAATTTTTTTTTAAGAAAAACATATTAAAATATAGAATTGCAAAAAAAGAAAAATAAAAACAATTTAGTATTCCAAAATATTTTAAGTAAATAAAAAAACTAATAAAAAGAAATCATAACAACCAAGAAAGAAGTATGAGAACATATAAGTACATAAAAAAGAAGTATGAGAACATAGAAGTACAAAAGAGAGAAATAAATATTAAAACATAGAAATACAAAAAGGAGAAATATAAGAACATTATAATAAATATTATTAACTCCAAATTATTATAAGTAATTAAATATGATAAAAGAGACTAGAAAAACAGAAACACTATTATAAAGATAGGTAGTAAAACAAGTTATAAGCAATTTAAAGACATAATAAATCAAATTGGATACTACATATCTAATTACTCATTTAAAGTATTGTTTTTCAAATTTTAATTAAATCATAAAATTAAAACCAAGTACAAGTTTAATTTACTACAATTAAAAAATAAATTAAAAGTTCTAATTAGTTTATTTATAGTGAAGTTCATCAATAATAAAAACAATCTTGTACCCATTTTTACTATATATTTTTGTCATGCATAAAGTAAATGATACAATCATATTAACATTATATAGAGCACTCTTTGAAAAAATCAAAATCCCTCCGGCAAATGAGTGAGCAATCCAATCATAATTTCCAAAGCCATGATTGCACGTAGAAATCAATAAAAATGTCTTTTTAAAGAGACAACAACACTGATGATTTTGTTGCTAGCCAACCTACGGAAAAAAAAAGCATTAACGCATGGAATAATTCGCCTCTCATTCAATGAGAAAACACATGATGATTAAAACATGGTAAATTCTTATAAGCATGAAAACTATTGTAGTCTCAACACCTTAGACAATAATTATATAGTGCTAGAGAAAATATTATATATGAGACCATAGTACTTCAAAGATTAACAAAGGAGGAGGTAATAACCCACCACTCTTTCAAAGTACAAAAACTCAAACCAAGGTTACACCGAGGTCTCTAAAGCATTTATGCATGCCATGGCACTTGAAAATCCAAGTGAGAATTATAACTTCATAATTTATAATGAAGCTGCTCAATATTAACTCACTAATAATTTTCCAATCAAATTCCTAAATATTTCAACTCTTTTCAATTGTACAAGAATTAGGTTTTCTAAAAGTTTCCTCTTTGTGGTAATAATTGAACAAAAAATATGTTCTCTAATAGTTTGCATAGTTTCCTCTTTATGGTGAAGATGTGTTACATCTATCAATGAAAGCATTGAGAGCATTAAGGTGTTTAACATCTTAAAGAGAAGTAGTCCATATTATGCTAATCTTTAAAAATAACAGCAATTTGAGTCATTTAAAAGTATTATATCAAATACCTTTATATTGAGAAATGTAAAACTTATGTGTAAAAATAAAAATAAAAATATTTATAAAAAGCTTAAGTGTTTATAAATGAATGTGATGTAAGTTTCTGTATAATATATATATATGTAAATAGTGTATTAAAAAATTACAATTATTGCATTAAAGAAATAAAAAATAACCCACAAAAATGATATAATTTAAATAAAACTATTTCATTAAAAAAAAAAACTCATAAAATTTTAAATAATAAAAATTGATATTTAAATACTGATATAGTGTAAAATATTAAAAAACAAATGATATAGTCTAGAATATTAAAAAAATGAAAAAACACTTTATTATTTTATAACATTAAAATATTAAAATGGTACAAACTTCCTTTGCTAATACCTTTTATTAAACATTGTGACTCTATTAACCACATATTTATGTCTTAAAAATAATTAAATACTTAATAAGGGTTATTTGATTCTCATATCAATTTTTATAAATTTTAATTTGTATATCAATTTTTATAAACTTAAACAGTGGAGAACATTTATCCTTTGAAAATAATTAAATATTTGTTGAAAGAGAATAATTAATTCTCATATAAACTTTTATAAGCTTAGTAGCACAATTATGCCTTGAAAATGATTAAATAACTATTAAGAAGGCTAATTACTTCTCATATCAAATTTTTATAAATTTACCTACTTTTTAGTAGGTTTAGAAAATATAAATAAAACACATCCCAATTTATACATCACCAAACAATACAATCAACTGAAAATAAATTCTACTTTAGAAATTAAGAAACTTCTAACCAGACACATTATAACTTGAATGTGCATCTACCTTGAAGACTAACTAGTAATTTGCATTAATATAGGAGGAACATTCACAGTAGCTAAATACAAACATATCCAAATATAAACAAAAAAATGTTGGCAATGATAAATTTTCTGAAAGTTTACCCATAATTATGGATCAATATCATTAGGGCCTTAGCAACACCTCAACACAAACATATATTGAAAACAAATATGCATGGAAACCATTACCACAATCCATCAACAAAACAAGAGACATATGAATTACCAATATTTAATTCTAAATATTTCCATTAACATGTCCTCTTTTTCTTTTAACTTCAAAAACAAATATTAAAATACCATTTTTATTTTGTTTTAAAAGATTTGACTACCATTTATACTACTTTTTGTCTAAATTTAAAATATAGGATTCTCATACTACTGTAAAAGTAAAAGTAAAAGTGATAAATTACAAGTGTTTTAACTCTAAATCTCTCTAAGGACATTTAGTTTTTGTGCTTATGCTCTTTAAGTACAAAATAGAATTCACTTAAAATACCATCATAATTGTAAAATTGTAAATTACAAGTATTTTAACCCTAAATCTCTAGAATAGTATGTTTGTTTTTGTGTTTATAAAAACATATGCATCAAATATGATCCCTTATCCTAAATTATATAATCTACTGAATTAATCAACCAACTTCTTAAAAGGCAAAGATTAATGTAAAAAATATGATCTCTTCATCCTAAATTAGGGTGGACCTACTCTGACTTTAACAACCAACTAAATGAGAATGGATCTATCCTCACTTGACCACCCAACTTCTTGAATGAAGAAGATCAACCTCAAAATTTTTTATCACAAAGATCTTCTAACTTCAAAAAGTTACCCATTTTGTCTAACTATTTTCCAGACCCATACCCTGATTGATACCCGTATCTAGACCCTCGTGATCGATAGTCAGACCCATGCTTTAAATACCGAGATCCAACCCTTCCCGTTGACCCATAAGCACTAGCACCACCAATAGCATCTTCGTCCATTTAAGCTTTCCTTTACCCAGTTCACTAATAGCATTCCCAGGAGCATACCTAGTAGCAGAGCCTACAGTAACCGTTTATTCAAGTGATGAAGGCAATTTAGTTTCTTTCGAAGTAGGGTCAGTGGAGGGGAAATGCGTGGATTGCCCATATAAAGAATATATCTTGCACCTATTACCCATTCAGAAAGAGACCAAGACCAACAAGGTGTTTTGAAGCTTTCACTACTAGGATAAAAGATAAAAGCCGGTTTTTCCATATTTAAAATAGTCAGTGTAGACCTTCAATCAAGTTCTCATTTATACTCATTCTCACGTTGTGGAATAAGAGCTGATGGTATTGCCATTACTAAAGTAGACATGCAGCTGCCCATAATATGCAAGACGAAATGAATAGTTTTGATTTGAGCAAATAATCTTCTTACAATTTCATAACTATAGGCCTAAATTTGTGAGGGAAACTGAAATTTGTTGCAAAAATATCATTCTAATATCATAACTAATATTAATTTATTATTTCATAACTAATATCATTCTAAGACAAGTGCGTGTTTGTTAGTAAAATGATATATATATATATATATATATATATAATTCAAATTGATAAAATAATTCTAAGAAAAAATTGATTTGAGTTAGATTAACTATCATCAAAATTATTTTCATGATTACAATTTACTATTAAGTATCACTATTCCAAGATTATTTTAAAAAATAAGCATTTACATTTTACTTTAAAAAGTATATAAGTGTTCACTGTTGAGCAAATTAATAAGCATAAGTTTAAAAGTTAAAGTCATGGCTTATCAGCACAAGAGCCTTGATATTTTACCGTGTGATTTTGATTTTCTAAAACAACATTCAGCAACTTGTGTTCGGGGCTGCTCTCCATGGCCTGGGGTTCAATTTTTGGCGGAAGAAGATTGCACCACACAGTGAAGTGAGTTTTGAGAAAGTTATGGTACAACGAGCTGTATACAATCTCCAATTATCATTTCTGCAATTGTTTAACCAGCTTAGACAACGTCTCCATAGATGAACATAGCATTCGCAGGTTAAGAAAAAATAGCCCGCTCCTCTGAAATAAGAAACTAGCTGGATCGCTCGCTCGCTTGATCCCTTCATGTGTGCTTTGTGTAGATAGATTCATGTATGCTATATCGATAGATTGGCTTGCTTGCTTTATCACTTCATGTGTGCTCTCTATGGATAGATTCATGTATGTTATATGGGTAGATCAGTGGTAATAGTGCTCTTCTAAAACAGTCAAAGAGGTGGTTTTTTCAAAAGTCTTTCTGAGGAGGACAGAGGAAATTTAGTTACAGTACTGTTATAGGGCAATTTAATTCGTCAGTCATTGACAAACCAAACCGTCCCCTTAATAACACCTTCAATATAGTAAACAATGGTATGAACATAAGATCATTATAGCGAGGATTCAATTAATGCATTTTCAGATGGAAAATAAAGCCTGAAAAGTTCAGTGGCTAAAAAACCAAATAGAATGTAATTTGCAGAGCTAGGTTTTATGGAACCACAGGTAAATTAAGTTTGTGGGACCAATGAGCAGATAAAAAAATAGTTTTACAAAAAAAAATAATACAATAAAAGATCAAACTATTGAAACACTTTAGAAAACACAAAAGAATCTCATTTCAACCCATGAACTAATTTCACATAATTTTTCTTACCATACTTATATATATCTGCTACATATAAAACTTTTCACGAGGATACAACATTCTTATTTAACTTATATGCAGTATTCCAAGCTAACTTTTAATTGTTTGATCGTATATACTAGATAGTTAGAGGGTTTACATCAATCATAACCTTGTGACCATTATATTATATATAAAATTGTAGTAAAAATATTTTCTTACACATAACTTATACATTTTTGTCCTTTAAATACAATTATAGCATAATTTTCGTTATGCAAATTTTTCTCTTTCTTGATTTTCTCTTATGCATTAAATACATGAATGATAAGAGATATGCTCAGAAGTAAATTCTAATAGAAAAGCATATAAGAGGTAAGTAGATAGAAAATTATGTGTAGAATACTAAGTCAATATTAACAAGATATTGTCAAAAGAGAAAAACAAACTTTCAAGATCTTTCCCAATTTGTGACCCAATTCATTATCATAGATAGAAAACATGTTTTGGGGTCATTTCGATAAGACTGATTTTCTCATATTAAACTTGAAAGATATTTCCCAATTCATTATCACAGATAGAAAACATGTTTTGGGGTGGTTTCGATAAGACTGGTTTTCTCATATTAAACTTGTGCAATTCAATTTTTTTATTAATATGACAAACATGTCACCTATGAGTTGTATATTCATATTCTAAAGATAATTTTTTGTTACATGATTTTGTATAATGAAAATCAAATGATGTTTTAGTTATGGTATATATTTATGGAGATCACAATATGCAAAAGATATTTAGATGGAACACAAGTCCAGGAGAGTATGCATCTAGTAACATGGTTTATATCGATGCATATCAATCAATAAACCTTTAGGAATACATAAATAACAAGACTTTGAATGTTATGAATGAGACATTTAAGAGAATTTTCCATATGATTGTAGAACTAGAAATTCATTGTACTACATGGGGGTTATTCTAAAGACCCGATAGCACAACAAGGGAGCAAGAAATGCATTTTAGTTAAGGAAGTGCAACATGTGAGCAATGATGTGTTTTTTTTCCTTAAGAAACCCCAAAATCACTAAGTGAGTAGATGTAGCAACATGTTATGGAAAACATTATGTGTTTTTCCTTGATAAGTCATTTGTTGGACCTTGAATATGTTATAATGGTAAATAAAGTAAAAAATTGCAAATAGTGGTGTGTAGTAAAGATGAAACCATTGCACATTACCCTTGGGGATACATGTACAACATTTTTCTCCCTTGTAGCCCCATTTACCCTTACACTTCGCCAAACTTTTCATGTTTCATTTTATAACTACAACAAGAAACCCAAAGAAGTGGAATAGAATCATGACGCACTTGCCACAGTCAATTTTCCCTTTGAAATAATGATTTCATCCCAAGGATTAAAGTGTATTTTTTCATGTGATTTGGTATACTTCAATTCGATCATAGTTTTACAACAACTATATTATCACCATATCAAATTTATAGAGTCAAATCATTAAAGAAACAACATACCTCAATATCACAACATGTTTCCAAGGAATAGTAAAAAATATAAACTATATATTGAAGATGATAATGAAACGATGAAAGCATAGCACCATAATCACCATTCTAAAAACAAACACAAATTCACCACCAAATAACAAAATGAAAAGACTTTGTGAGAGAGGATGCTTATACATATACTCAATTAACTAAACTAGTGCATTGATAGAACTATTGTAATGACAAATTCCAATTTGAAGCTACGATCTAATAGGAAAAAAATACATAATGAAAAAATCCAATACAATTTCAACAGGAATTATACATTTTATAAATATAAATAATATCATTTATTTTAATAAGAATTATACATGTTATAAATATAAATAATATCATTTATTTTGAATTTTAAACTAATTTAAACTTAAAAAATTATTCCTAAATTTTATCAATATTCTGAAATCCATTTAGAATCAAATATGACCTTACTAACAAGTCTTGCAATATCCAATGCCAAGATGAACTTGCAATTAAAATTGCCATATTATTATTAAATGAATTATAACAAAAACATAATCATAATAACCTTTCTAAGACCACAATGTTAATTAGTTGTAAATCTTGTTGAAGCGGGACATGCACTTCTTCCTGCTTTGCGTCAATGGATATACATCCAATAGCTAGAAACTCTATTATCAATGGCTTCCACTACTAGACCAGGACGCTGATGTAGACAGTCATCAATAATTTTGAATTTCTACAAAGTTATTTTGCAAATTCAAGAGGAACTCTAGTTAAAGATCACAATTCTCACCATTTCAGGGCTCATTGCTACAAACCAATCCAAATAGTTAGCTTTCTAGTTAATGGTGTGAGCGTTGATGTTGAAATGGACACCGACCTGCAACTACGACAAGAATTCTCTATGAGTGCATGGAAATCAACCATTATTAGACAATTGGAGGCATGCAACGTATTGTTCCTGTAGTGAGAATTTCTCCTCACTACAGTGGTAAGAATGGCTTCCTTGTGCCTATAGGGCACAAGGGTAGGTTCCTACCCTTAGAAAACAGTAAAAAACAGAAGTAAAAATGACTGAAACAGAGCTGCAAATTGAAACTAAGCTAAGCTACACTAGAACAAGTAAATGGCATCTATTGTAAACTACATCTAAGAGCAAATAACAAAAATAAATATGGAGATGCAGCCCTTGCGAACCCCTCTGCAAACAGTGGGTTAGGGTTCCGCCTCCAAAACCTGCAAAAATAAACCTATACTACTATGAATACAACCTGCAAATGATGTTAATGGCAAACCTGCAACTAGAAATATTGGTTAGAAAACAAAACAAGTAAATAAACATGCATGAAAAGAAGCTATACCTCACTTGGGTGGA
>LPNX010012692.1:235163-245238 GCA_001517045.1 Pseudotsuga menziesii
CTTTTTTGGGGTTTTTATCCTTTTTCTTCATCCTTGGGCTCTTTTGGAGGTGTGGGGGTCAAATGGAAGGTCATGGAAGGTCTTATGGAATGAAATGGGTGTTGTGAGATGGTGTCCTTGGGTGGTGTAGGCCATTGAGAACTGTGTGGGGGATTTTTGGGTTAACAGATTGCCCCCCGATGTGTGAGGGCAGGAGCTCAACGTATGGCTGATGAACATCATAGAATTTGTTGTCGAGAGGTGGTGCTTCCGGGGCTGGGGCATGGTGGTTTTTGGTTTTGTATTAATTTGGTTCCCATCAATGGGTGAGATACAATAAATGTGTGACATGTATATGGATGAGGCGAGTATTCCCATGCTCATGACAATGTCAAAAGAATCATTTGATCTATGCTCTAAAATACAAGAGTCGATCATGTACAATTGATGTTACAATGATGGTTGCCTCTCCTGTGAGGCTGAGTACAATACTGATCTGGTACATTGGACCCATGGCATTCTCATGGAATGCTATATTTTCATGACTGATGATTTGCTGGATCTGGAATGGTACATAGCTGTATGGATTCACTGATTGAGAGTCAGAGTCTCTGTGGTACAAGTATGCTGCATCAATCATAAAGGTATACCGAAGCACTGCTAGGGCTTCTGATCATTGTCTCCAACGCAACCCGGAAATCACAAGGGACATAACCTGTTTAGGTCCCGCCAGCCGAGACTCACCGATGTGCTAGAGTCGGGTGACATCCGGGGTCTTCGACCAAGTACTGTGTGGAACAAACCCTGTATGAATCTCAATGGTGCGATGATGGAGTTGAAGTTGAGCACGTGAGAAACAACCATCCCAAGAGGCACTAAGGACTCCTCTCAAGTGGTCCAAGAAACTCATTAATGATGTTAATGAAACCAAGGTACAGGGAAATCTAGGTCTGTCCTCTGGAATATGTGTTTTGGCATCGATAGAGGGAGACCTGCACCTAGTCAAGGCAATGATGTTTCCTTGACCAGGAGCGCGAGGGATAACCAAAAGGTGTGAAGCAATCTGGGGACTGACTCACTGAATTGGGGGGGAGGGGGGCAAAGGGAAAAAAACTAAACAAGGGAAACAAGGGCATGGGGGTAGTGGGAGACTCAAGCTTCCTTTATTCAGAGTATGACAGCAGGGTGGACCAGGCAGCAAATGAAACTTAACTCAAGGGAATGGGATCATAGTTGTAATACCGGGAATGTCACTGCAAATGGGAAATACTTGGAGGAGGTGGACACTTTTGATACTAATGGGATCCAAGGAAGACACATTGCAGAGTACTCTGAACAAAGGCGGCCCAATGTGGGAATGCTGCCAAACTGTTTTCTGTGGGGTGGTATCTAGGGACACCGTTGTGGTACAATCTCGTGGATTTTTGGCAAGCCCGAAAAGGTAAGTGCTCGATGGTGCTTTCAATTTTAGAGATTTTGAAAGCGCGAAGAAGAGTCCAGTGGGGGTTCTTTTTCATTGGTAGTCTCCTATGCTCGAAAAAGGATAAAAGTATACATAGGAGAGCTCACCCCTCCTGGAGGGGATGAGAGACTTCTTTACCGTTGGTAGTCCAATCAAGCCGGAAAAGGTTAAACCTATACTGACTGGATGGTCATTCAAATACTTTTATGAGCATGAACGAAACCAAGTTTTCTCGGCGATCTTTTCTTGTTGAAACGGCTAGAAAATAGCTTAACGACAACCGGGGGTGAGCTTTTTCGTCAAGTGTGGCCCCTCTGCCCGAGAAAGCACAAAAGTATGCAGAGGGGAATGGTCTTGGCTTGAGTTTTACAAGGAGGTCCTTTTCATGAAATGGTCTACATGGTCTGCAAAAGGAGGTAAACGAGATGATGTAGATGCCCTTTCCTATGCTTTAGCGAGCGAGAAAGGAAGCAGCCATGCTCGATGATCTTTTCATTGTTTTAAGGAGTCAGAAAAGAGCTTAAACGAAACTCCAATGTGGTCAACCAACCGCGGTGGCACGAGCAGTGCCGCCATGTCGAGACAGTGGACAGAGGTCCAAAGGTCATCCTCGCAGTATGGACAGAGCAAAAGGCTCTCAAACATACCAATATATGTGTGGGATATATCGCGGCAGAGGCCTGTGAGACGATGCGACAGAGGCACGCGAACCGTGGTTGCTCTCGGACAGAGGTCAGGAGAGCGTGTGTGTGTGTTAATGTGGACGGACTTGACCACATGCGATGTAAGTACAAGTCCGAAGGAATTTATATGCCAAATACGTGCAGGAAAAGAAATCGTTTTGTGGACAGTGGTCCAGAGGTCTGCGTAGGGTGTGGTAAAAAGAAAAGACAATCTATGTGTTAAAAATACAAAATAAAAGCTAAAATTACATTCCTAAATGGGTAGTGGCCCGAGGACACTTCTATGTCAAATATATGGAATAAAAATGAAAGGTTTTGTGGACGATGGTCCAAAGGTGTTCGCATAAGGTGCAGTGAAAAAGACAATTATAACAATAAAAAGTAAAATATGGTACAATTCTTAATGGGCGGCGGCCTGATCGCTTGCATGAGTTGCGACCGGGCAATGCGATATGAATACCGGTTTGTAGACACTCGCATCGTTATTTCATGGCTCGTGAGTCGAGGTGACTGGCGGGAAATGGTCCCAAAATTGACTGTTTAAACATGAGACAATGGTCTCATAACTAGATAGAAACTTTTGATCCCAAAGGTGTGAGAGGTGTCTCGAACAGGTTTCGGGTGAGAGTTGGCTAGTAGTTAATGATGCTGCCTTTGATTTTTGCTGAAAAACATTGAAGAAAAAGAAAATGAAGTGATTCATTGGTGATGTTAAGCATAGAATTTCTTGAGGTAGAGCCCATTGCGGGGGGTTCTCCAAGAGTTGTCCATCAGAGTCAATAAGGGTATATGCCCCTTTTCCGAGGCAATGGTGGATGACGTATGGGCCATACCACATTGATTCGAACTTGCCTTTTCCCAATTTATTGTTGGGTTGGTCGTAGACTAGAACCATATCACCTTCGGTGAAGGTGCGAGGGTGGACATGGGCGTCATATTGGATCTTTGATCGTGTTTTTGCTGCTTCGATGGCTTGGAGGGCAGCTCGACGGTCTTCTATGGTTTGCTCGAGTTGGAGGAGTCATTCTTCTAAAGGTGAAGTATCAAGAAGGAGTTCCACTGCGAGGCAGAGAGATGGGATTTGGCACTCTGTAGGGAGCACTGATTCAACACCATGTACTAGGCGGAAATGGGTGAAACCGGTTGCGGTTTTTTGGATGTGCGATAAGCCCACAGGGTAGAGAATAGCATGTGATGCCAGTTGGTTTTGTGATTTCCTACCATCCGTTGAAGCATTGTTTTAATGATTTTGTTGACTGCTTCAACTTGGCCATTGCCTTGAGGGTAGTAGGAAGAGGAGTACTGGTGTTTGAATTTCAACATGGTTGATAATTCATCCCATACGATGTCTTCGAAGTGTGCCCCATGATCGGAGACTAATTGTTTGGGGACACCAAATCGTGTAATAACATGGTTAAAGAAGAAATGTACTGTGGTTTCGGCTTTGCAATCAAATGTGGGCATGGTTTCGGCCCACTTGGTGAAGTAATCGACTACCATGATAATGTACTTGTGGCCATTAGCCGAAACAGGGTTGATGGTCATGAAGTCGATTGCCCATTTGCAGAAGGGCCCGACTATGACTATGGGATGTAATGGTGCCGGGGGGGGTTCTTGCCTTTGGGGCAAAAAGCTAACAGCTGCAGCAATGTTTAACTGCCTCTATGCAATCAGCAAAGATGGAGGGCCAGAAATAGCTAGCGTGCAGAATATTTTGGGCGGTTGCTAGGCCTGAAAGGTGACCACCATAAGCTCTGCTATGACTGTCATTGAGGATGGTCTTGGCCTTGTCATAGGTGAGGCAACGACATAGGATGGTATCAATGCCTCGACGACACAGAACATCTCCAATCAGCAGGTGGCGAATGGCTTGATGTCAGATGCGTCGCCTATCCTCACGATTAAAGTGCGCTGGGAACTTTTGCGTTTGTAAATAGAGGAGGATGTCCCCATACCATGGGTCGTCAGTAGATATGAAGAATAGGAAATCATTAGGGAGATCATCCTTGGGGGGTGATGATGCAGTTAATGGGGGCAGATCGGTCATGAGTGTGGCCAGTGTGAGTTCCTTTGTGCTTTTTGGAGACACAAAATCTAGGTTGAATTCTTGGAGGACGACTACCCACTTGGCCGCTCAACCTTGTAGAAGGCGACGGCTTAAGAGGTACCACATTGGGTTTGAATCAGCCACTACATGGGTATGGTTGGTAATGATGTAGTGGCGCAATTTTTGAGATGAGAAGACAACGGCAAGGGCTAATTTCTCTTCGGGTGAATATCGTAATGGGGGTCCTGTTAGTTTCTGACTAATGTAGTAACTCACGTGCTCATGGTAAGCATCGTCTTCTTGGACCAAGACTCCAGCAATGGCATTTTTTGAGGCCGATACATAAAGGATGAAGTCTTGGGTGAAATATGGTGGTCAGAGTAATGGTGTATAAGCCAGGGCTTGTTTTAGTGCCTCGAATGATTCTTGTGCTTGCTGATCCCAAATGAAGGGGATTTTTGTGCGGAGCAGGCGGATGAATCCATAGGCTTTTGTTGCATACTCTGGCACAAAGCAGTGAAGGAAGTTGGCCTTGCCTTGTAGGCTTTGTAGTTGGTGCCGAGTTCTTCGGGGAGGAAGATCAAGGATGGCCTAAACTTTGAGGGGATCAATCATTGTCCCTTTGTGGGAGACGATAAATCTGAGTAAATGGCCTGTTGGGACATAGAAAACGCACTTGAGGGGGTTTAGGCGGATGTTGTACTTGCAGCAACGTAAAAAGACTTGTCGCAAGTCACCTATATGTTGTGCTTGTTTTCATGATCGAGCGGTGAGATCGTCAAAGTAGACCAAGATGATGTGGACTAAATCATGGAAACAATAAGTCATGGCGCGCTAGAAGGTGGCTCCAGCATTTTTTAGGCCAAAGGGCATGACTCGGTAGGCGAATGTGCCCCATGGGGTTGTGAATGCCGTCTTGTAACGGTCTTCTTTCCAAATTTGGATTTGGTTGTATCCGGAAAAACTGTCCATGAAGGAGAAGGCCTCATGTCCAACACATGCATCGATGATCTGGTCGATGAACGGTGTGGGGAAGTTGTCTTTGGGACATGCCCCATTGAGATCGCGGAAGTCTGTGCAAACGTGAATGGTACCCTATTTTTTATTCACGAGAACAAGATTAGAAACCCAAGTTGTGTATGCAATGGGATAAATGAAGTCGGCTATGCGCAGCTTCTTTATCTTGGCTTTCACCGCAACCACTTTGGATGGATGGATGGGCCGTTGCTTTTGGCGGATGGGTGCCACATCAGGCCATGTGTCGATGTGGTGTTCCATGATGGATGGATCTAAGTTGGGCATTTCAGTGTATGACCAAGCGAAGATGTCACAGAATTCTTGGAAGAGAGCAGTATAGGCATCGACCTCTTCTGGGGAGCAAGATGCCCCCAGCATGATTTCTTCAACGATCTCGAAGTTGGTTGAGATGTCAATTTTAATGGTCAGTGAAATGTTCCATGTTCCCTTCTTTGAAGGCATATAGTGTTGGGATTGGGCTCTTGAACCAGTCAACCTTCCCATGGATGAAATCTTTGGTTTTCACGGAAAATTGGTCGGACTACGACACAAGCTCTTCCGGGAGGAAGAACGAGCGATGGTGCATGTTGTCCCAAGGGTATTTCGGGGTGGTCAAAGCTTCAAGGATATCCTCATCGTTGTTGAAGCAACGAAGTGATAGGTCTGATGGACCGTCATTGGAGATGGGAATGAGCTGGTCGGGGAAACTGGACATCATGTAAATGGACATGGTGTCGGACGAAGGAGGTGGTGGTGGGTGAACTTCTTCGATCAAGGTGATCTCAGACTCAAGGGAATGGTGACGGAGGTCAGCAAGAGCCATTCAAAATTCGGGAAAGTCTTGGCAATGGTGGGAGTAATGTCCATACAAGCCGCAAAGGGCGCAAGCATGGTTTGTCCTTAATGCCTTGTTCTTTACTCCTGGCGTGGTTGGGAGTTCAACCATGGGGATGTTTTCATTCATATCCATGGCATCTAGATGCACACAGATCACTAAGATTTCAGGGGAATCCTGAGTTGGATGGCCCTATTGTTCGCAAACGGCACAAGGTGGGACTGGCCATGGTTCTGTGGTGGCTTTGGTGTTCTTTCCCCTCGTCCTTTTGGGTTGGGGCGGTGTAGGTGTGGGTGTGGCAGTTGGCCTATGCGGACTGGGTGGGGGGCAGGACTCAACCGCAATAGGTTGCACCAGAGTTAACACAACCTGGGGAATTGCTAGTTGGGCAGGTGGATCTAGATACCACACTAGGATCCCCAACATAAAGTTGGGTAGGCTTAAAGTGGCCATGACCAGCTTGCTCATGACACTAGGTGGGGGAAAGAGGAATGGAATTGTATGGAATGGAGATGAGCCCACATAACTCACAGCTGGTTGCATGTGGGGGTGAGGTTGTGGTTGCAGCTGCATGTAATGCTGCTACTGTGGGTGATGCTATGGCTGCTGTTGGCGTTGCGGCTGTGGACGATGTTGTGGTTGTGGTTGGGGCTACGGCTATGGTTGTTGTTTGGGTGCAGCGGTGCTTGATGAGACCATGCACAAGTCCGCAGTTTGCTTTTGTGTCGATGGTGGTGACACCAACGAGAAAGGAGCCGTCGTGGTGGGATCGGTAAACAACCCAAGGCCCACATTCAACGGTTGGGAAGCTGGTGTGTTTTCAACCATAGTGTTGGTTGCAAGGATGACATTAGCATGTGCGGTCACCCCTTACGGCTCGGTGGTGGTGATGGTAGGGATAGCATTGGCAGGCGCTGTTAACCCTTGCGGATCATGGTAGGTGAGCTGGTCAACCATCACAATCTTCCCTTCGTGGGGGAACATCATGAGGCGGAAGACAGTTGACATGACTGCTCGCATGGCGTACATGTAACTTCTCCCAAGGAGGAGGTTGTAATCCAGTTGAGCGTTGACGACCTCAATGTCAATCATGACTATCTTCCCGGATAACATGATGGGGACATGAGGGAGGATTCCTTGGGCTTTAGTGGGGTGTCCATCATAAGCCCACAGAGTCATGGAAGATGGTTGCAGAATTGGTGATCCAAGCTTCTTCCAAACCAAGGTAGACATGACGCACATGGATGCCCCCTCATCCACTATGCATCAGTGCACAACCAAGTTCCGGATGGACACCTAGATTTGGAAGGCAATAGTGGAGGGCATGCGTGGCTCTCCATTTTCTATGTCAAAGGTGATCAGCTTGGAATCGGAGGGGTCTACTGCCCCTAGAGCGGCTAGTAAGGCTTTCCGCTTCATTGGGCACGTTTTAAGTACCTCAAGAGCAGACATGGTGGTTGGCATTTGGGCCAAATCATCCACAACGCTATAGCTGACTGCAGCTCTAGCTGTGGCATTATTGATGATTCTGCATATGGGGGGGGGTGTAGGAACGGGGATAACTAGAGAGGTAGGTTGGTTGTCTTAGATGTAGATGATGTTGTCGAGTGAACAGGTTCGATAGTGGTACTGTACTGGTTTCGTCTAGTTTGTAAGTTGACATCTTCAGTGGTCATGGTCATCAGGTGGTGGACACCTGTTTTGGCCATGGGTGGTGCCCTCGGAGCGTTGGGATTGGTCTGGGGAGGGGTAGTGGTTTCCACCAATCCATGGATTGGTAGTGGGTTTTGAAGCACCATGGGAGGAGGTCCTTGTGGTGCTGGGTTGGGTTGTGCTTGGTTTGTGGTGTTGGCAGCCTGTTGGGCCTCGTTTCGTATTGCCTGCTTGGCGCGATCCATGAGGGGGCATTCAAATGTATAGTGCCCATAGACCTCACAGAGTGTGCATGGTTGGTTTGTGTGCAATGGGGCATTGCGTCTTGGTGCATTTGGTCGTGGGGGGTTCTGGGCTGGCTTATTAATTTGTTGTGGCATTATTGGGGGGATTCGGTTGTTGACCACCTCCCTATGGTTGGTTGTTTCTCTGGTTGCGTGGTCGGTTATTTCTAGCTTGCCCTTGTTGATTGTTGGGGGCAGGCTGGTTGGAATGGTTTTGCTGTGCATATACTTGACCCAACAAGGCGGGTGGAGCGGGGGCGGGGGCTTGGACTTGTTGCACTGGTGGCGCATAGTAGATTTGTGGGGGTGGCGGTGCCACGAATGTGGGAATTTTCCCCACATACTGCTGTGTTGGCCAAGCCATAGCTTGATCCTGCTACAGTGGGGCAGGTTGTGCATAGGAAGTAGTCGCTCCGGACTGAGACATCATTTTAGCATAGTCTGGAGCTTGGTTTTGGTAAGCAACATTATCAGTGTTGCTTGGTTGTGGTGCAATGGTAGGTGGCGGCTGTTGAGAGACTGACCCTATAATTCCATCCACTGTGTGGGATGCCCCCAGTGCGTCGTGGTAGGAGGTACTTGGACGGGGAGTGTCTGGTATGACGATATATAAGTATCCCGACTAGGCGTAGATGAGGTCAAATTGTTGGGCCTTCAGTATGGCCTCTTCTTCAGACTGGGGACATTTATATGCGACGTCCTTTGCGATGGGCGAGAGCAAAGTCTTGAGGAACCAATCCAAAAATATCTTTTCATCAAGTTGGATCTTACATAAGCTATGACGCTGCCACCATTCATAGATATGGTTAGTGATGTGGGTGGCAGTGTTTTGGCGACAGGATAGCAGGATCTCCACCCCTTCATCATATCTGACAAGGAGTTGGAAATATTGTAAGAACATGAAGGCTAGGGAGTTGAAGTCAGGGTACTTGGCTTGTGGCAGCTCAATGTACCATTTGGCTGTGGCACCTGTGAGGGTGCGTTGGAACAACCTCAGTATGATGGAGTCTTCTACAATGCTATTGGATGAGCACCATAGATGGAATGTCATTATATGATTTTGGGGACATTCCCCGTCTTTGCCTTCGAACTTTGGGATGTCCGATGGCAGCTTAGTTGGCATGGGTGGCCAAAAATCTTGGTGGTGACGGATGGGGTCATTCGTCAATCTAGCCAAGTTAGGCAAGTTCAATCGGGCCATGAATGGCAGATTTGACCCCAAGTTGATGTGGGATGGGGCTACAATGGGAGTGGGGTTTGCAGGTGCATAGTGCATCTGCACAGCTGGGGGTGCTTGTGGTGGCACCATGGTGGATGGGACAATGCCCCCAAGTGTTGTGGGTGGGATGGTGTGGGTAGTGGGGGCATTTCCCCCATGCATGGCAGTAGGGGTAATGTGGGTGGTTGGTGCATTGCCCCCCTATGTGGCAGGGGGGACAATGTGTGTTGAGGGGCCACTGCCCCCGTGTGTTACCACTGGGCCAGCTTGGCTGGTCACTATGGGTGGTGGTAGTTGGCTAATGACAGTCTACATGACTGTGCTTGGACCGCTTGCCACATTGTGGGTGACTGGTTGTGATGTGGACATGGGTCCACTTGTTAAGTTTAGACCAGAAAATGGATCCAGGTTTGCAGTAGCCATGGGGATAGATGGTGCGGTGTGGAGGTATGGTTCAGACTGATATGAGTCTGAATCAGAATCAGAGGCTGTGTGGCCCTCTGATGGTGTGGGAGATCGCTGAGAATGGCTACGATGGTGCTGACTGAGTGATCCAAATGGTGGTGGTTCGCCTCTTAGGCATGAGGAAGATCGTGGAGGATCAATTTTGTTTGTTTAAGTGTATGAAACTGGTGGGTATGAAATTTGGACCCCGGTTTCAATGGATTCCTACTGGCTGAAGGTGGTCTCTCAGCCACCAAGACTGCCAGAAGACAGCGCTTGGCTTGTTCCTCATGGGTAACTCTACTCAATCGGAAGGGGTCATTGCCCGTTTCGCTTGGCAATTCCTCTCAGCAGCCAGCTACTTTGGGGTTCCTGTGGTACTCCTCACAATGAGTTTCTAGGCAAAGCCCAAGTACTTCCCACAGTTGTAGCAGTCAGGGACTTATGTCCTC
>LPNX010012692.1:245454-312417 GCA_001517045.1 Pseudotsuga menziesii
AATGCCTGCCTCTTAGTGGTATTCTTCTTCAACCAAGAGAAGGTGTTGGGCTCTCAACACAATGGGACTAAGCCCATCCGTAGATCTTCAGGTCACCTCCCAAGTGCTAGGTTGGTCAAACAGGGAGGACGCTTAGAGCCGTGAGAAGCCCTCCTTCTCTACCCCTCGTACCTTCCAGGTCACCTGGTTTTAGTGGTTTAGGAAAAATGCCATGGAGTGCCTAGATCTATATGAGCTGTCCCTTCATCGTATCCAAAATACCCCGGAGGGTGATGACTAGGTAGAGGAGGAAAGGGGCAGCAAGATGGTTAATTTTGTGTTATTTTTAGTTAGACTAGTTGATTTTATTAAGCCTTAGTGATTGGATTAGCATATACACATTATTCATTGATTTATTTGCAAAAAATGAAAACTGGAATAAAAAGAGACCTGTAATGGTGGACAGAGGCAACTGGGCCACACTAACAGTCCTATAAAACTGAAAATTACTACTAATTAAACTGAAAAACAACCTATGTGTGACAGGCCGCACATTTCTGACCAAATCCCGCGAGGGGGCCACAAGATTTTTCTAGAAATGAGTGAAGGGGTCGCACAAAATGCCAAAACAACTGCAACTTGAACTCCTGGGCTGAATTCACACCTGTCTGAGGATTAAGTGCACCCTGGGCACACTTGTCTGCCAATTAAGTGTGCCTTCCCTCACCTTTTCCCCCGATAAGAGCGACCTGCTCCAGAAAGGGGTGTTTTTTGTGCTGCAGGGTCAGATCTGGCCGACAGTAACTGGTACTGGGTCACTCTGACTCGACTTGGCCTAGGAAAGGATTTAGCACTGACAGAAAATAAGAAATAAAGCAGATTTAAACAGATCTATCAGAACATTTTTGAAAACTAGGGTAAAAACTGAAAAACTTGAAAAACTTGAAATTTTTGCCCAGGGATCCTGTGGGATCGACCCAGGTGAGTTGCCAAAGCTGTAGTGAGAATTTCTCCTCACTATAGGGGTAAGAATGGCTTCCTTGTGCCTATAAGGCACAAGGGTAGGTTCCTACCCTTAGAAAATAGTAAAAAACGGAAGAAAAAATGACTGAAATAGAGCTGGGAATTGAAACTAAGCTAAGCTACACTAGAACAAGTAAATGGAAGCTATTGTAAACTACATCTAAGAGTAAATAACAGAAATAAATATGGAGATACATCCCTTGTGAACCCCTCTGCAAATAGTGTGTTAGGGTTTCGCCTCCAAAACCTGCAAAAATAAACCTATACTACTATGAAGAAAACCTGCAAATGATGTTAATGGCAAACCTACAACTAGAAATATTGGTTAGAAAACAAAACAAGTAAATAAACATGCATGAAAAGAAGCTATACCTCACTTGGGTGGAAATGGGCCACCATGCCCTAGCTCATGGAAGCACCTCTCTCTCGGTTGGGGAGCAATGGCTTGGAGAAATGGAGATGGAGGAGAGGGAGAGTGGGTGGTTTGAGAGCAAGAGGTCTCAAAGCATCCACGGGCAGCATAACAATATGCAAATGAGGAGTGTTTTGAGAGTGACCCCCCACCCTCCTTATATAGTTTTTCCAAGGGGTTTTAGGGTTTTAAGCCCTTGGTCAAGGCTTTAGCCCCTTTTTTGGGCCTTTAGCCCCTTCCACCCTAACTTTAGCCCCTTTCAAGGTTTTAACCCTTTTTTGAGGGCTTTAGCTCTTGGGGGTCTATTTTGGGCTCTTTTTTGGGGTTTTTATCCCTTTTCTTCATCCTTGGGCTCTTTTGGAGGTGTGGGGGTCAAATGGAAGGTCATGGAAGGTCTTATGGAGTGAAATGGGTGTTGTGAGATGGTGTCCTTGGGTGCTGTAGGCCATTGAGAGCTGTGTGGGGGATTTTTGGGTTAACAGTTCCTAGGTGTTATTGTTCTTGTAATATTAGACAAGCGGCCAACGAGAATTACCATGCAATATGTTGTTCCCTTACCATGTAATCACCTTTCATGCTTTAAAATAAAAATAAAGAATACAACAAAATAAAATATGCCACATTGTGAACATGCAATCCGCATTGCAAGGAAATCACGACCATGTTTAAAGGATTCAATGTCGTGTAGCTTACTGGAGTCCTGAAAGCAACTAGCACGACCATGTTTAAACCTTGCCCCATCCACATACAAGATGAAGTTAAAATTTCCTTGCTAGTGAGGTTCTCCCTACCAGTGGTTGTGCTACCAAAGTCTCTTAGTTATGAAGGTTGAAACATGCCAAATTTCATTTGAGATTTCGGAAATTTGAATTCCTAAACTAGCTAAGGTTTCCACATCAAGTGTGGCATTGGTTTCCCCGAGTCCCAGTTGGTCTACTGGATCTCATCTATTCAAATCTCAAGTTGTTGTTGGCTAGTTCCATAAGATTTTCGAAACAAAACTGGGCATGTTGCATAATTTCCCATGTTCAAACCAATTGTAACGATTTTAAAAAAGATTGATGAGGACCATTTTAATTTTTCGATAGTATTTGATAGACAAATCATCATCACTGCATGCCATAACCTCTTGTTGTATACATAAACAATGCAGTCCCAAACTGGGATGAACTACGGAGAATGCTCAATAGCTTGAACACCCTTCCATGAAACCCTTCAACAATACACAAAAATTGCAACTCTATTAAGATTTCACAGTTGTTTTACAATCCATCGGTCATAGACTAATTGAACACCAAGTAACCAAGACAAAACAAGAAACTAAAACATAATGCTCATGTTAACAAACACAAGCAGGCAGAGCTGGTAGGAATGGATACCTACCAGACAAGGGCAGAGTGATTCATGTAGTGTCATCCACCGCAAATTACAACCACAACCTATGAAATAAAACCATGAGTACGCAACAGAACAACAGAAAAGCCACCACAACAAACTTGTAGAACTGTTTGCTGAACAACCGAGGGGATGCATCCATACAACACCAAGAGGACGAGCATGTATCCGACAACAGACCAGGAAACTTGCAGAACCAAACTGGAGCAAGGAGTTGGGCGCTAAAGAATCCAGGTAGGGGTGTACGAGGACTTGGAAAACTGTTTCTTCTTGGTCATGAATTACAAATAATGAATCTATCTCTGGGGCTTAGAAACAAGGCATATAAGTTGGAGCTTACCAGGAAGGCACATAAAGCCACTCTAACCAGTTTATGGTTTACATCATCGGACAATATTATTTCCAGTTGATATGTACTACAAAATATGATGATCTACATAACCAAAAAGGCCTTCTTTCTAGCCTTTTGATTGTTTGGTGGGAATTGGCTAAGAATCTAGATTCCTCCAGCTACATTAACTCAGTTAGTTTTTCTACAATTTACTCTTCTTGGGTAGCATGCACAATAAATAGACTAGGAACCACAAATTATGTTGGGATAACTTCCTCTCATTCATAGACCAACGGAAAGAGGGTTTGCTTGGTTCACTTTTTTTTAGTTATGTAAGCCCATAAAAATAGTGGAATCCTTAATTTTGTTAATAAAACAAGAATACAACCGGAATTAGTGTGACCCATTGGTTTAACTTGGAAGCACACTTGCAACCATCCCTTGTGTTCCCTAAGAGCCTCGCTGAGCATGCATGAATGAATGCAAAAGAATTTGTCAAATACCCATGCAATATAGCCAACTCCTGGCATTTTAGTTTAAAAATTAAAATAACCCTAACCCAAAACATATTTTATGAGCTACGCATCAGAGTAACCCTAAAGCCTCAAATTCGAACCACCACCTCAAATTCGAACCACCAGAGACCAAAAAAACATCTAAAAGATATGATTCCATCATTATTAGAGTTTAACTTGTTCTGCACAAGCAACACACTTGCAACCAACAATAAGGAGTTTAGAGGAAAATAAATGGATGAAAACAAGAGCATCAATATTATAGCCGCAACAAATGGAGAGGATAATGTATGAAAACAACCCTGCCCATCAATATCGAAGATTTATTTCTCAGAGCCCTTGTGTTCTTGAGAGCCTCACTGAGTAATGAAAACAAATAAAAATAAAACGAACAACCATGCAGCTTGCCAAGTTTTCACGTTTTCAGCATGTATCTTACCACGCTCTTAGTATGCAACTTGTCATGCCTGCATAGATTGCAACAAATTAGTCTATTCTACATCCCAGCGTCAAGTTGTCAAAATATGTCAAATTTGGAAAACAAAAATATGTTTTTGCAATAAGAAAGCTAGGTATCAAAACATTAGGAAAAGAGGTAAAAATTATTGATAAAAATTTGAGAAATTTATGCAGGAATGCCAAAACCTGATAAATACATAATTCTAAAAGTAGAGAAAATATTTAATTTAATTGTTTGTGCACAACGTATAATGTATATGGGCAGGTTTAGGGAACAGAAAGCAAGAAATAATTAGATTTTAAAAATAAAAATATATATAATAAGTCAATATTATAGTTGAACTTTAGCATTGAACAACATTCTGCCCACCATATTTTTGTCTACACGGCCATAGGTTATTTAAAGGGCAGCAACAGCTGTAGCTGGAACTTTACATAGATTTATCATTCTTCCTTGAAAAGTGACAAGTAACAGAACGTGACTGCCAGTAAATTTGTAAGATTCATTATTTTATTTGACTTTGCTTATTCACTTTTTAAAGAAAATAACAATAAAAAATTAGAACCCATATTTACTAAATGAGAAATAATAGTCCAAAGACGATCTAGTCCACTATTCAAGAAGAGAATTTAATGTATGCACAAACCTACTCCACAATTCAAGAAAAACTAGTTTCTCGTAGACATTTTGTTTAAAAATATTTCAAACACTATCACAAATATCTCACAAATGATTGCTTTCGTGTGACAATTGTCTCGTTGGTTTATAGCTGCAACTTGCGATAAGGAAACTCGATGCATATGTTATTTACAGTGAGCAAGACCCATTGGTGGTTTAGACCTAAAATTTTGAAAAGAACATTGGTGCCATTGTCATCTGGCAACAACCCAGTCTTAAGTTGCAGGAGCACTCTCTTATTGTGTGTTGGGTAAAGGACAAATTAAAAGAGCTAGAGGAGAAACTGGGAGGGAACATTCGCGATTCAGTGCTGCTCTATACAGAACCATTTGGCAAGGTAAATAAGGCTCACCTATATTCTCACCTGTTTTGGCTCCACCTTTGGTAACAACATTGATGGTTGAACTTTGCCTGTCTATCTAATGCCTGAATTAAGAGTTTATGAAATTGGTATCTTGCTGTCGGTTGCTCTCCTCCCATTTAGCAATCGGGTCAGGAAAACCACATTCCACATTTTGAAACCAAGCAGATCATATTGAAACCACATTTTGAAATCATGCAGACCATATTGTTCACAATAGACATTGAAATCGTGCATTTATTATCTTCTTAAGCAGTATCCTCGTCTTTTGTCATGACAACACTGTATCGGTAATTTTGCTTTGCAGAAGCTGCTTATCATATTCAACAAAGCTCATTAATGGAGCCGTTTGTTCCTAAACATAGATTTTTTTAAAGAATAACCTCTTATATTTTTTTTCAAGGATTAAATTTAAAGGAAGGAAAAACTGCACTATTGGGTTTTCTCAGTATAGAAATAAGTTTTTAAATTTGCAATGTACCAAAGTTGTATAGCATGTGCCATAAACATAGGTTTTCAAACAAAAATGCATCATAACTTTCTAAGGATTTAAACTAGTGACAAGAAAAAAAGAATAGGAAAAAATGTCACATAAATTTTGAAGACAAACTTGTACTGGTTACAAGAAAAATGTCACATAAATTTTGCAGACTTGTACTAGTTACAGGATTCAACCTAGAACATTTGTTTCTCTTGATTCAACGATTTGCTTAAAAAGAATTGCAGGAAATAGAAAGGATTCAGCTAAAACTCATAGACTGATGCAATCCAAAACCAACTGGGAGGTGGGACTGGGATCCAAAGATGAAAGAGTTCATCAAGCTGAAAGAGTTCATCATACGATGTAGTATAGCTAGCTGGGAGATCCAGCTGGAAACCCAAGTATATTACCTAGCAAAATGGAGATGTAAGATTTGGATGGAGAAATTGAAGGCAGGGAAGAGTGGATAGATGAAGAAGGCCATGGAGGAACAAAGGTTGAGGAAGAAAGCAATGCAATCGAATTAACAACATAACCAACAATGTAACCATTATTTCCATATCCATCAGAACAACCAGAGATTGGAGCATCATCACTGATCGAAACATCCTCGACATAACAAACTTGTGATGGAGCAAAGCACACCTACACTTTATATTCAATCATTTATGTTATAGCTAGAAGGCATGCAAATGCTAGATATCTAGATCCGTTGTAACATAGCTGCTACAAGATGACAAGATGATTCAGTTTGGACCAGTATTCTAAATTTCTATCTATGACTGCAATGTTATTTTTAATAGACCTCCTAAATTGTCAAAATTCTTTTACAGACATGGACAACCAATAACAATGGAGTTACATTTCAGCCCTGAGATTCCCTAGTTCAAAATAATAAACCTTTGATACTCTTTCCCATCTAGTGGCTGAGAAAATGCTTGATTGCTTTCATGTGACAGCACTGAGGAGTCATCGAGCCTATCAACGAATTTATCCTTACCACTGTACCCTTCATCCTATCATTCTTGACATCAAGAACAGAAATTACAATAAAATAATAGTGAAATGCCTAAATTTGGACCTCATAAAAGTTACAAAACCAGAGCATAAATCAGAGGCCAGATTTGGGTCTCAGTAAAAGGCCTCATACAGAGAGAGAGTTGCTAGAAAAAGTTTAAAGTTGAAAGTATGAAAACAACTAAAATACATGTCTGCAATATTCTACCCTAAACTTCAAATTTAACACACCACCTTCATAAATAGTGACATCAGGCAGAAGAATCCTCCTACGGAGTCCACACTACCAAGCTAACGTCAGACTTGCCAAATGTTTGCTCAATATTTTTGCATGAGAGTGAACGATACTTACAATTTGTAAGATCTATGCCTAATGACATTCATTAAATTGTTATAGAGTGATCTAACTTCTCAAATTGACCCATGGTAGATAGAAATAGAGGAGTTGATCATTGTTATAACCCATTAAAGAAATCAACTTTGGCTAAAAGCTTCCCCTGGTACCCACACATAGTTGTTTCAACTCTGCTTTATACTAAAATTTAAATGTAGTAAAAAATAAATGTCACACACTGGAAAAAACAAAAATTACAAATGCAGTCTTTCCACAAAAATTACCTTAGAGCATAACTTTGTAAAGTGAAAATGTTTACCTATCTGTATTGCCACAATGTTGCAGATGCTAAATAGGGAGTGATCGGATGCATGAGCCTTTGCATGGCCTTTCAAGTGGCAAGACAGAGCGATCGCATGCATGAGCCACCCCTTTGCATGGCCTTGCATGTGGCAAGAGAAGGCCACTGCATTACTTGTCGAAGGTGTTTAAGGCTGTCAGATGTACATGGTGTCAACAACAGTCTGCCCACCGTATTTTCGTCCACACAAGGTAGGATGTCAGGAACAAAATGATCATTTTATGCTTACACAAGCTCGCCGCCGAGCCTTGGGGCACAAAGTCCCAGGCCTACGTCACCTGTATAAACCAATAAGAAGTAAGATAAATCAAGATTTAAATAATTCCCCCCAAAAAAATGTTGATACAAACTATAGCAAAAATTATATGTTTTTATTGAAGTTGCTACAAATTAGTCCAAATAATCGGCTTGACCGATTCATATATATCCCCTTGTCGAGGACATAATACTAATACAAGCAATAATAACACCAACAACTTCATTATTATTAATTATAACGACAACAATATTTTTAATGAGTAAAATTAATGTAATATATATATATATATATATATATATATTATGAAAATTATAAATACACACATTTTTTAATATTTTACAAAATAAAAATAAAAATAAATTTATATTACTTTGGGTTAAAATTCCGTTGACCATTTCAGCTAAATACAAACCCCTTTCCTTTATCCTTATTGGTGTTTAGCAACTTAACCGAGATACAAATAGAATACATTATTAATCATTTTATATGTATGAATAACTTGTACTTTCTAATTATACTTATTAAAATACTTCGCAATTTTTACTCTACATACTAAATTTACGTGCATATCCTTAAATAATTGTTTAAATCCCTCCGTGTTATAATCTCTTGAAAGGACAAGCCAAACAATGATTGATATGTTTTTTACATTGTAAATATAAATTCAATATGGTAGTTTCGTCCTTTTGCTTGTTGCATGGCTTTTATTATCAACAAATCTAAACTAAGATGTTAAAAGCCATGCCTTTACAAAGTTATGAGTTCATCCTTATTTTTTAACCGAGTATATTTTTTATACTTCTATTTATGAAAAGAATGAGCATACTTATTAGACATTTTACATTTTAGATTTGTTGCTTATGTTAACTTTTTTACATATTTTACTACAATTTTATGTTTATTATTTCTATTAACATTTATTTACATAATTGACTAAATTTTTTAATAATAAATAAAATAAACATAGATGATTCTCTCAAAAGCCAAGAATGTACACATTGTACACATACCCTCAAGCTCAAACATGATTTTTTATTATTTTATTTATTTGAAGGTAAATAATTCATATATTTGTGTGTCCCCATTATTTTACAATATAACCAACATTGTCTTGTCTTAAATACATTCAAGTGCTTAAAAATGTTAGTTATTCTCAACAGAAGTTTAAGAGACCATCAAGGTTGGAAAACATCCCAATAATTTGAATAGGGATGGAGATAGGTGTTGAAAAAACTCAGTTTTTGTTACTCCAACAAAGAGGAATGCATAATAATAATAATAATACAAGCAATAATAACACCAACAACTTCATTGTTATTAATTATAACGATAACAATATTTTTAATGAGTGAACTTAATGTAAATCATATTTATTATTTTTAATAAAAATTATAAATACACACATTTTTTAATATTTTACAAAATAAAAATAAAAATAAATTTATATTACTTTGCATTAAAATTCCGTTGACCATTTCAGCTGAATACAAACCCCTTTCCTTTATCCTTATTGGTATTTAGCAACTTAACCAAGATACAAATAGAATACATTATTAATACTATAAATCATTTTATATGTATGAATAACTTTTTTTTTTCATATAAAAAAGATCTTATATATTGGATATATAATAAAAGTATCACCAAGATAATTACAAATTTACAACTAGTCAAAACACTTGTCCCTAACAGTACTCATATCCACTGATCAGATTGTTCATAAAAAGGTCTACTTCTACCCATTATAACCGGATATCCTATCATCCCGTTCTCACCCACCAGGTATCTACCATGGCAATTTATGTAATAACCATTACATAATTCACCCCAGGTATGTAAACCCGATATGAACCATAAGATATATCAATCTTATGCATTCATACAGTTGTGACAAAAAACTAAAAAGAACCGAAAAAGGAAAATGCAGATGGATCATGTCCATCCCCACGGGCCACCAAAAAATGACCAACCGGCCCCGCTAAAGCCTGCTTTGATAATAGATCAGCCTCATAATTGTTCTCCCGATACATATGCTGTATGTTGATCTCCAAGAATTGCCGCTTCAACTACATAATACGGTCCATCCAATATGTAAGGAGCACCACATCCAATTGCATATTGCCAGCAAACCATTCAACAATAACCCGGGAGTCACCAGCAATTTGAAGTGTATCGATACCCAAAGATCTAGTAAAGTGTAGTATACTCCATAATGCTAGTAATTCAGATCGAGTGTTGGTACCAACTCCACAGTTCCACTTTATGTAAAATCTGCCCAATAGTGGCGATATGAGTATAGCCCCTACTCCACACTTGGTACCTCCATCCTGTGAGGCCCCATCAAAGTATCCAATAGACCTGTCATGTAGAAAAGTTGGCTGTTGAATGATACGTGGCTTTTTCACCCGGAGACGCTTGGGCCCCTCAAACCATAATAGCTGTAGCTTATTAACAATCTGAATTGGAGTAGATTTAATATTCCGGAAAATAAGAGTGTTCCTTGCCAGCCAGATTAATCGACATACGTGAAAAGGAATAAGCCTCAGCTCACTGTTATCAGTAATCCAATTACTAAAAGCCAGAGTAATATGTGATCCATGCTAGATAAGGTCAGTTTTATATAATAGACCAATAATATGCCAAACCTGCACAGTAAATGGATAGTTTATCATCAAATGAGTGATGCTTTCCCCAGCATCATGACATAACGAGCATAAACCCGAACCCTCAAAGCCTTTTCTCTGTAACATATTCCAAGTAAGAATACGTTCCGCCAGCATAAGCCAAGAGAATAACACCGTCTTCAGTGGGAGTTTCCAATGCCATACCTCCTTAAACCATATAGGAATAAGGGCCAAGAATGTGGAAGGGACAGATGTAGTATATGCTAGGGCCGCAGTATTCTATCCGGTTTTCACATTCTTGCTCCAATACAGAGTATCTTTACAATGATTCATGCATAAACCAGAGTTTTTAAGCCAATAGGTATATTCACTCCATTCAGTAGCCAAAGCTCCAGAAAGATCTAAAAACTGATCATCCACCCAGCCCATGAAACTGTCATCAGTAATATTAAAGGCTGCCTGAGCCAAAAAATAAATCCTTTTTTCAAGTAATTTTTCCAAAAGAGGTTTAGATAGTCTGAAAGATCCATTCAATCCCAAGATAGGGTCTCTTCCCACCCTAATGCTCCATCCATCACCAGGACGCCATACTAACCAAGGTTTCAGTATGGACAAAGCCTTCAGTAGTGCCCTCCAAATGTTCGAAATGTTTCTATGATCATATACAAATAATCTAATCCATTCAGAAATCGGCCAACCTTGAATGTATTTGGCAGAGATCACCCTATTCCACAGGCAAGGAACAAATAAACACCGCCACAAGTTTTTTGCTATAAGAGCTCTGCCAAATGCACCAATGTCCTTTAAGCCCCATCCCCCACATTCCTTAGGCTGTGTGAGTAATTCCCATCTCGCCAAGCAGATAGAAGGCTTATCTCTGCACCCAGACCATATAAAACGCGACAATCTGCTCTGAATCTGATTAAGGATTGCCCTCGGAATCTAGGAGAGGGAGAACCAATAAACAGGAATACTCTCCAGGACAGATTTAGTCAAAATGAGTCTACCGCCAATAGATAAAAAGCGATGTCCCCATTTACCAATGCGTGTCTCAATCTTCTTAATCAGCCATATCCAGTCCCGGATCCTATAGGCATTTGGCTTCAAATAATATCCCAGGTATCTGAATCCATCATCAAGAGGTAAAATATCAATAGAAAATAGTTGATGAAGTATCTCCAACCCTCCGGGGTCCCACAGTGAATGGTAAAACTGAGATTTGTTCAAACTGATGCTCATACCTGTAGCATCACAGAAAATATCCAGGGCCCTTTTGATAGCCTGCCATTCTCGAAGGGAGCTCCCGCCAAATATAAGGATGTCGTCCACAAATAATAGGTGTGTCATATAAATACCAGTAGCCACCTCAATACCCACAATATCACCCAGCTCAGTAAGATCCTTTATCATCCTACTGAAACCTTTAGCAATAAGTAGAAATAATAACGGTGACAACGGGCATCCCTGTCGCAAGCCCCTGGATGCCGAGAAAAATGGAGTTGGATTACCATTTACCATAATAGAAAAATTTGCGGAGCTCACGCATCCCATAATCCAATTTTTTGTGTGCAAGGGGATACCAATCTGCAACAGGGCCAATCGAATAAAACCCCAGTCCACCCGATCATATGCTTTAATAAGATCCAATTTCAGTAGCAAAGCTTTTTTATTTTTTAACTTGATGCTGTGAATAGTTTCTTGTGCAATGGCAATGGCATTTGTAATCTGGCGATTTTCAAGGAAACCAAACTATTCATCAGAAATACCCAAGGACAGCCCCTTCTTCAGACGAGTTGCAATGATTTTGGTAATAATCTTGTATATCAGATTACAAAGAGATATCGGCCGGTATCCCGCACAATTTGAAGGCTTATCCGATTTAGGGATTAAAGCCACAAAGGTAGAGTTCAATGAACCACAAACATAGCCCATATTCCTAGATTCCTCCACCATAGCAAGAAGATCAGGTCCCATCAAATCAAAAAAATGAAGGAAAAATTCGACAGTCCTCCCATCCGACCTAGGACTCTTAGATGGTTCAAAATCTTTCAGAGTGGCATATATTTCTTTTATGGAAACTGGTTCATAGAGCCTCATACCCTCCTGTTCCCCAAACATCCGCGGATACCTCCTAATAAGTTCCATTTGTACAACAATAGATAGATTATCCTGTTTCTTATAAACAGAATCAAAGTATGTAAAAGCCTCCATTTCAAGATCTCCCTGTTTGTATATAACAGAGCCATCATCCACTTGTAAATCCCAGATATGGTTAAGTATCCTTCTAGCATTAGCATACTGGTGATAAAATTTGGTATTACAGTCACCACTCTCAATCCACTTAAGTCTGCTTTTCTGGTAAGCCGTCTCCTCTCTCCGTCTCAAAATGGTGTTCTGTGCAGCAGTAAGGCCTATCATCTGAGCACTGACCCCCTTATCACTAATACCCGCCGGAAAGTCAATCAAGATTTTTGCAATATCTGATTCAATAATAACTAACTCCTCCGAGTCACGAGACTTTTGATTCTTTTCCCAGCATTTTACCGCATCCTTTAGTAGTCGAAGTTTTAGAACCAACATCCGCATAGGAGATAGATCACCATCCACCACCATATTCTGCCACGTCGATCTCACAAATAGATCAAATGAATCCATAGCCAGCCAAGTCGCATTAAATTTAAAAGGATAATGGATATGGTTACCCTCCATTTCCCACTGGAAAACAATCGGGAAATGATCAGATATCTTTATCTGTACAACCCACGTTCTGTAGGAATGTACCTTCTCCAGAAAATCTGCATCCACAATGAATCGATCTAATCTCTTGCTAATACCAGTCGAGCCCCTCCGACCATTCTGCCAAGTAGGTCGCATGATAGATGGCTCCACATCCAACAGACCCGCACCCCGGAAAAGATTGAAAAAATAGTCTGCATCAGGATCCAGCCGAGCACTACCCCATGTTTCACAAGCAGATAAAGTAAAATTTAGATCACCTCCAATGATTAAGCCAGATTCCTTCAATAAACCACCATCACGGATATGATTCCAAAAAGGAATCCTGTTTTGATAAGGCCCATAACAATTCAGGATGTGTATCTCTCGAGCACCATTTAAGTGCCTGCCCTTCAAAATAATACCTGCAACAGATGTGTATACGTCAAAAACAGTTCGCTTAGGATTCCACGTAGACAGTAATCCCCCCGACAGCCCAGTAGCATCCACAACACTCATATGCCAACTCCCCACCACCTTTGAAAAAACATCAATAGCCCGTTCAGAAGACACCATCGTTTCCTGAATCAATAAAATATCAGGTCGAATATTCTCACACACACGCCGGAGGGCTAGTAATTTTTGGGCACCCCCAACCCCACGAATATTCATAGAGAGAATAATCATGAGTAACCCCGTGCAAGGGCCTTCTGCTCTCTAAGGGCCCGTGGGAGATGTGAAGAGGGAGTAGTCAAATGAGGAGAATCAGATATTAACCCCTTCAGCTTTCTAGCACGTCTGGTCTTCAGTGGTGAGAATTCGGGGTCCAAACCCCCATGAATACTGCCTTTGGGATCATTGTGGGGCTCATCCTTCCCCCGGAGGATGTTATGAATAACTTATACTTTCTAATTATACTTATTAAAATACTTTGCAATTTTTACTCTACATACTAAATTTACGTGCATATCCTTAAATAATTGTTTAAATCCCCCTGTGTTATAATCTCTTGAAAGGACAAGCCAAACAATGATTGATATGTTTTTTACATTGTAAATATAAATTCAATATGGTAGTTTCGTCCTTTTGCTTGTTGCATGGTTTTCATTATCAACAAATCTAAACTAAGGTGTTAGCCATGCCTTTACAAAGTTATGGGTTCATCCTTATTTTTTTTTTACCGAGTATATTTTTTATACTTTTATTTAAAAAAAGAATGAGCATACTTTTAGACATTTTACATTTTAGATTTGTTACTTATGTTAACTTTTTAACATATTTTAATACAATTTTATGTTTATTATTTTTATTAACATTTAATTTTAATACAATTTTATGTTTATTATTTTTATTAACATTTATTTACATAATTGACTAAATTTTTTAATAATAAATAAAATAAATATAATTTTTTTTAATTTTTAATTTTTTTTTGTAAGTGTGAGAACTTTTTCAAGTAACCCACTGAACGTTGTTGATTTGTCACCTGGATATCAAACTCACGACGAGGGCCAGGCTAAATGTTAGACAAGGTTTCCATTGAGAGTACGGCCTCCCTCAAGATCATACAAAAATTTTCTGGAGTACAGCACTGTTTTATTAACACCTCTCCCACAGAAATCAAAACCGGTCTTCAGTTGAGTCAATCATCAAGCCTCGCTCCTAACTCCTACCCTCAACCCCTAAACATATTTTTTATTTACTTTTCAAACTTAACATAATTTGTATTTACTTTTCAAACTTATTTTTTAAGTAAAGTGAACCTGTAGTCCCATCACAAAATTATTATCATTTATCATTGTTATCATTATTTATTATTTATTGACCCCAGCATAAAGTGAAACCCGTATGGTTCCAAAACATGCGCTGAACGTTAAAGAGAATCAAATGTCGTGCTTTTTGACATTCATGTGATTAGCTTTCAACACTGATGTTTCCACTATCATATTATATTGTCAGTTATAATCCAGGTTTTGGATTTTTTTTAACCTAATCCCTCTACAACTCGAACCACAAATATTTATTTTGGCATCTTTCATAAAGAAATATCCATATTTCATTTTCATTTTCAACGGGTGTTTCTTGATTTGATTTGAGGTCTCATGGGAATACAAGTGTCCCTATGTTAGTGGCTTGTTCTTTGAAATCTCTTGTTGAGAAACACCGTGGCTCTTACTCAACAAGTGCTTGCTTATTTGTGTTTCTAAGACAGAGGCAATTGCCTTTATGCCAATTACTACTTCTTTGGTCTTACTACCAAGATGAAACAATCACATTTCACCATGTCTTTGTCTTCACCCATATTTCTTTATCAACCAGTCTCTGTTCACCCATATTTCTTTATCAACCAGTCTCTATTGATTGTGTTGTTAAGGTAATGAATAGTGTGTCCAGATTAATGATGGAATTTGATGAGAAAAATGCTTGTTATGGGTATTTTGACTGTTAAATATTGTTTAAAATTTTGGTTAACCATCATTTATGAAGAGTACTAAAATTTCTAAAACTTAATTTTGAGGAGTCATGAAATTTCTAAACCGTCAATATATTACAATTTTTTTTTATATTACTAAGAGTATTAATATATTTATCTTATATCTTACATAAAATTATACTTTCTAAATTTCAATTTTTAAACCACACATTCACTAAAAATTAGAAACATCTAATAAAATTAATATTATTAAATTAGAACTATTATGTTGCTTTTCTATTTGCAAGTTGCATTGAATTTTACACAAACATAGAAACTTATAGAACTCAATGATTTTTCCATTTGTTTTTGTTTTTTTTCTTTAATTATTTTTTTTTATTTTTTCTTTAATGCGATGAGCATTTACACTTTACAAACAGAGTTTTAGAGTTATTTACATTATCATAGGTATGCATTATATTTTTTAAATCAAATCTTATTTTATTATGTATTTTTTTTATAAAACAAAAAATTCTTTACATCATTTGGTGTCATAATTGAAGGGTAAAATTTTAAACAAAACTTTTCAGGAAGCTTAATATTAAAAAATGATATACATAAATTTAATAGATATTATAGAGAAAAAAATGATATAAAAAGGGAGTAGTCTGACGGGTCGACGATTTCACCTGGCGTTAGACTACTCCGTCTACCCACGTCGTTAACCGTCCTCCGGAGTCCGGCACATCCATCCAGCCAAGGGTCCCACATGAATATTTTTCTGAAAGCTATCGATCTATTCCTGCAACATCAAGAAAATCAAGTCTATAAGATTTGATAAAGGAGGAGCAACCAAGTTGTATGGCACGTATGGCCATATCTCTGCTCGCTTGCCCATCGCCTTCACCTTCTTCAGCACCTTATTTGCTTCCATGTAACCTGTCACTGTCGCCTTCTGCTCCTTTCTGCTTACATCCACGGACCTCACCCCTGCAATTAACACACCATTAATATCATTTTCAATCAATTTCATTATAGGATTATGTGTAACTATTCAAAATTCAACATTGAAATAAGTTAATAACTCAAAACTAAGTAATAAAAGTTTACATTTTCTAAATCGCTGAGAAATATTATAGAATAAGCAATCATAAAGCTATAAAAAGCTATAAGTAGAGGTCTTAGGATAGTATGATCAACTGAAACTGGCCATGAACCCTGAATATTCAAAAAAAAATTTCACTTAACATGAACTATGTCCAACATAGAAGTATTGAAATGGTCTTAACTGAGGCTAAACCACCCACCCTAAATATTTAAACATTGTTCTCACAAAAACTTAACAGATATCCAAACTAACACCAAATTAAATCAACTGGATGTTTGCCAATGTTTATGTATAATATCCACACATGCACATAAATTAATCTTACCTTGAAATCATTTAAACATATCTCAATTTCTTTTATTCTAAGTACTGCTTAATCACTTCAAAGGTAAAATTAATATAGACTTCATACAAGGTTTTGAGCTCAATACCTTTCATAGAAGAAATGGCCTTTTTCACTTTCAACTCATAGCCATCACAATCCATGTGAACCTTCAACTCAACAGTCTGCAATTTAAAAGTCAGATTAATAATTTTTCAGTCATCCAATTTACTTTAGGGAGCGAAGCCCTACATTAACATATTTCTTTACATTATTTTTTGTTCTTGAACTCATGAGTTCTTAACTTCAGTTCACTCAAGTTCTATTAATAATAATTGCATTACTTAACACAACACACTGATAGCATTGAAATCTATTTGAGCTATACCTGCAATTGCTTCATCTTTTTGTGCCTTTTGCTTCTTGCTCCTCCCAGTAGATCCGGCACATACTCCAGTGGACCACCCATCCTTGACAACTCTGTGATCTTAACAGTGTAGAAAACACAAATTCAACAATTCCCAGTCTTTAATGCTTAAACTATAATAGCGAAGAAGTAGAGCAAACTCGTTGGACAATATGATGTAAGATGTGGCGTGTGCAGGAATAGATCGATGGCTTTCAGAAAAAGATTCATGTGGGACCCTTGGCTGGATGGATGTGCCAGACTCCGGAGGATGGGAGCATTAATGACGTGGGTAGACAGAGTAGTCTAATGCCGGGCGAAATCATTGACCCATTAGACTACTCCTATAAAAAGTATCTCCATAATTTATTCCTATCAACTTAATGGGACACATGAGTATTTTTTTTGTAAGCTGCTTAATTCTATTATAATTCAAAGGCAAAAATTACAGATGTCAACATGACCAGAGGAGGTCGTGGGTGGTGAAGCCACCACCTCGACCTCTCAAAAAATGGTCGTCTGAGAGAGCCATAAGCGATACTATTCCACTTTGAAAGTAAAGGCCGAGGCCAATATACATACATAGTTACATTATTTAATAGTAAATCGACAGAAACAAATACAAGAGCCCAAAAAAAGACACAGGCATTGACCCAGAAATAGACATAGACTTAGGCCCGGAAATAGACACAGGCATTGACCCAGAAATAAACATAGACATAGGCCTGGAAATAGACACAGACATGTATAATAAAGTCCATAAAAATCCACTTGACACGATATGTAAAAACCAAAAAACTTGGACGACTTGGTCATCAGACATGTGGAATGTCTAGAATTTCTTTAGTTATGGGGCAAGCCCATCTTTCCTCTTGCGATTGGCTGGGTGAATTAGTGGCAACTTCCAGAGGCATCTGAGGCTGTTGATGCTGCGGTGTAGGCTGTTGGGTGGCCATCGCCTTCAAACGCTTGAATAACAACTCCACTGTCGAGGGGATGGGGAAGGGAAGAGTACGAGGAGGCGCCATGGTGCACCTAGCTGCACTGCCACTACCTCCACCATTGGGCAAAACCAAGCCACCTGTAGTGCTACTGCTACCTCCATCACCCCAGTCACTGTTGCCTCCATTCAGACCACCGTGGCTTGAGATACCCGCGTTTCCTTTCCAAGCGAATGAGCTCTCCATTGTCATGAGATGAGCATTGATCTTTAAGATTTTGGTCTTCACCGTCTAAACTGTGTCTCTGGTAACATAAAAATTATACAATAATTTAAAATATTATTGTTTGTTTTTTAATTAAACTAATTTTTAATATTAAATTTAGTATATAAAAAAATATAATATTAATTATTATACATATAATTAAATAATACTCTAAGGATATTTGATTCATTATATTTAATATCTATATCTTTTATCATTGTTTTGACTAAATAATGATATAATATTATAATTATTTAAAATTGTTTTTAAATTAGTTTTCACTTATTAAATAAAACTACATTATTTTTAGTTAATTATTGTTTTATAAACCGTCTAAACCGTGTCTCTCGCAACATATTAACAAATATCAATAACTTCACTCTATGTAATCTAAACCGTCTAAATATTTGTTAATATAGAGTGAAGTTATTGATATTTGTTTTTACATAGAGATATTAAATACAAAAATTGTAATTTAATCAATATTATTATTTTTAATTGTTATTTTATTTTATTTGCAGTAGTATTGTAAATTAACTAAATACGATATTTAATTAATTTATATTATTTTTGAGATACATATGTGTAATGTTCTTGAAAGATTTTATTAGATTATAATAGTGTAAGAATTATTAAAGGCTATGTTTGATTGCAACATTGCTCAATTGTTCTCACATAAATTTTTAGTTTGTTATTTGGAATGTGTCTGGAGCGTTTCATTATATTTGGTACATTCTTTAATGGTTTTGTTGCATAGTGACATTTATCAACTACTATGTTGGATTACGGCATTGATCAAGTGTTAAGGTGGATCACGACATTTCTTCATCGTCATGTTGCATTATGGTTATGTTCCTTAATATGTTTTGTCACATTATGGGATTCATTGTAACATTGCACAAGGGTTGGGTTTATTCATATTTGGAATTGATTTGTTCCATTGTGACATACATAGAGGGTTATGTTTGATGGTGATGTTCATCGAAAGTTATGTTGGATTGCACTATTTCTCTATGGTTATGTTCTTTAATGTGTTTTGTTGCATTGCAAAATTCAATGTAATGTAATCAACACATTATTTAATTAATTTATAATTCCATTGAGATCCATGTCTCTAATGTTCGTTGGAGGATTTATTAGATTGTAAAAGTGCAACAATTATTAAGGGTTATGTTTGATTGCAAGAACCACATTGGTGTCTCATAAATTCCCACATTTTTATTTGGAATGTTTCTTAAGGGTTTTCTTATATTTGATACATTCCTTAATGGTTTTGTCGCAATATGACATTTATGAAGTGTAATGTTTGATTACGACATTCATTGAATGTTAAGCTGGATTGCGACATTTCTCCATGGAGATGTTGCAATATGGTTATGTTCCTTATTGGATTTTGCTGCATTATGAGATTTATTAAAATGTTTTGTAGCAGTTGTCTTTAATACATTTCTACTGGTTTTGTTCCATTGTGATGTACATCAAGGGTTATGTTAGATTATGATGTTCATATAGCGTTAGTGTTATGTTGGATTGTGCCATTTGTCCATGGGTACGCTGTATTGTGGTTATGCTCCTTGATTCTTAAATGTTGTATTACGAGATTTAATGTAAGGTTTTGTAATGGTTGGGTTTACTTAAATGTTTGGAATGGTTTTTTTGTATTATGACATCCATCAAGTGTTATGTTGTGTTAAGACATTCATGAAGGTCCATATTGCATCACAACATTTTTCCATGGTCACATTGCATTATTGTTATCTTCGTTAATTGCTTTTCTTGGATTATGAGATTCATTTGTAATGGTTTTGTTGGATTCTGACATCCATCAAGGGATATGTTGCATTATGACATTTATGAAGGCTCATAGTGGATCACCAAATTCATCCATGGTCATGGTGCATTATGGTTGCGTTCATTAATTGCTTTTCTTGGATTATGAGAATCATGATAAGGTTTTGCAAGGGTTAGGTTTATGTATGTTTGCTACATTCCTTGATGTTTTTTTTGTATTGTGAAATTGATGACCGCTTATCTTAGATTACAATGTTCATTGAGGCTTATGCTGGATTGCAACATTCCATCAGGGTTATGTTGTATTATGGTTATGTTATTTAATGGATTTTGTCACATTATGAGATTCATTATAAGGTTTTACAAGGGTTGGGTTTAGTTTTCTTTTGCATGGTTTTGTCGTATTGTGACGTTTATGAAGTGCTATGTTGGATTACAATATTCATTGAGTGTTAAAATGGATTGCGACATTTCTCTATGGTCATGTTGCATTATGGTTATGTTTCTTACTGAATTTTGTTGCATTATGAGATTCATTAAATTGTTTTGTAGCGAGTGGTTTTAGTTATGTTTGGACAAGTTTTGTTCCATTGTGATATACATCAAGGGTTATGTTAGGTTACGATGTTCATCTAGGGTTATGATTATGTTGGATTGTGTAACACCCCGGTTTTGACCCCATGGTATTAAATTGCATATGATGTAAATAGCGTTGATAAACTGTGGTGTGGAGCTCAAGGAAAAGGTCCCACCATGGATTTAGTGTGTTATGTTTCCATCACAATTTTTGATGTTTCCTCATTGTTCCATGCCCATAAATTCGTTTTTGTGTTTCTTAGTGGTTAGGAAGCCAAGATCTCCCGATTTGGGAGCGAATGATGGTCGTTTTTACTCCAGCAATGCTTAGAGATGTTTTCTGAATTCAGATTTACGATTCGGGGGTTTGTGGTGGCCGAATTGCCTCCATAATGCACAAGAACGTTTCCTGAAAATGTAATTGCTCATCCTGGGTCATTTTTTCCTTCTTTACCAGTATGTTGGGTTGCAAACCCACCCCTTTTGGTTAGGTTTTTTGGCTGGGGGGTAAACCCATGATTTGGTGTGAATAGAGGTCATTTTTTACTTGGGAAGGCCATCAAACATTTACTAAGTCAATTTGGTCACTTGGGTTGTTTTTCCCCATCTTCCATTTATGTATGTGGTTTCCAAATGTTTCTCTACAACCCATCAATTGTGTTTTGTTGTGAAGTGCATGATGGTGTTTCCTTGGCTGAGTAAGTCCAAGGAACCCACTTGCTAATTGCTTGATGGTGTGTCTGATGTGAATTTAGGCTTGTCTGAGTAAGTCCAAGGAACCCCTATGTAATTGGCTTGTTTCCTTAGCAGTCTGTGAAACCCAATGATGAGTTGGCTTGACTGTGGATGTATGGTTTTGGCTATGTGTAAGCTTGTTGTTCTCTAGTGCCTTGTGGAATCATTCCCAGCTAGGGGGTGGTAGTGATGCTGAGAGATTGATGAGCACACTAGCCTATGGTTGGGTGGAATGTTGCAGCGACATAACTAGTTGCAGGTCAAATTCATTTCAAGATAAGTATTCTTGTGCTTAATCTATGCAAACTATTTGTTTTAGGAATTAATATGAACATGCTTGAAATCAATGAATTTCGCTTCCAATGTAGAATGCACTATACATCTATGTATATATTTAGGTTCAATGCATTTTACTTATTATGTTTTTATGTTCATGGGGCTATTTTTCCTGTTTTACAGCAACAGTGTGTAGGTCATGTCCTCTCCATCGTCGGGATGAGGGGTGGGGACGTGACAAATTACGTCAGTTGTCCATGGGTATGTGTTGTATTATGGTTATGTTCATTGATGTCTTTTGTTATATTACAAGAGTTAATGTAAGGTTTTGTAATGGTTGGGTATACTTATGTTTGAAATAGATTTGTTGTATTCCAACAACCATCAAGTGTGATGTTGTGTTACAACATTCATGAAGGTCCATTTTGCATCACAACATTTTTCCATGGTTATGTTCGTTAATTGCTTTTCTTGGATTATAAGATTCATTTGGAATGGTTTTGTTGGATTCCAACATCCATCAAGGGTTATATTGCATTACAACATTTGTGAAGGTTCATATTGGATCGCGACTTTCCTCCATGGTCATGTTGCATTATGGTTATGTTTATTAATTGCTTTTCTCAGATTATGAGATTTATTATAAATTTTTGCAAGGGTTGGGTTTAGTTATGTTTGCTACATTCCTTGATGTTTTTTTTTTGCATTGTCACAGTTGATCAAGGGTTATCTTGGATTATGATGTTTATTGACTCTTATGTTGGATTGCGACATTCATTTGTGGTTATGTTGTATTATGGTTGTTATTGAATGGATTTTGTCGCATTATGAGGTTCATGATAAGGGTTTGCAAGGGATAGGTTTACTTATTTTTCAAAATGGTTTTGTTTCATTAGAACATTCTTCAAGGGTTATGATGGATTACATCATTCATCCATTCCTTAGTGGTTTTTTGACATTGTCACATATATAAATGGTTATGTTGGGATGTGATGTTCAAGAGGGGTTATGTTGGATTGCGACATTCCTACATGGTTATGATTCGATATGGTTGTGTTGTTTAATGTAATTTGTTGCAATTCTACATAAACATTGAAGAAATTAGTCACAGTTTTTATCATAACGTGATGTAACCATGTGGGATTGTGGAAATCCGATAATTGACATTGAAAATGTCACATTACAACATTACCATTATTAATAAATATTAAATATGTTGCTCAAGGGTTTTATTAGATTGTAATAGTGCACCAGTTGTTTAATTGTTATATAATTAATATGAAATTTAATTAGTTTATAATGCAATTGAATTTCATATCTGCAATTTCCCTCAAAGGTTTATTAGATTGTAATATGGATGTGTTCCCTAATCCATTTTAATATTGTTTTTTTAATTATTTGTATAATCAAAACCTATGGTGTTTAATTAAAATTATGTAATAGATGCAATAATAAAAAATTAGTTAGTTAAAAATAATATTGTTTAATCGTTATGTAACTAATACTATATTTAATTAATTTATAATACAATAGAGATTGATATCTACAATGTTAATCAAACTTTTTATTAGATTATAATAGTTGAACAATTGTTAAGGCTTATGTTTGATTATGATGTTTATCGGGTTATGTTGGAATGCACCATTTCTCCATGGTTAAATTGTATTATGGTTATCTTCCTTAATGTCGACTTTTCTTGCATAAGGAGATTCAATGTATGTTCTTTTAATGGACATGTTTAAGTTTGTTTGAAATGTTTTTATTGCATTATGACATCCATGAAGGGTTGTTTTGCATTATGACATTCATGAATGCTTATATTTGATCGCGACATTTGTCTATGGTTATGTTCCTTAATTGTTTTTATTGCATTATGAGATTCATTATAGGCATTTGCAATGGTTGGGTTTAGTTATGTTTGGTATATTTCTCCATGCTTATGATACAATATGGTTATCTTCCTTGATGTATTTTGTTTCAATTTTACATAAACATTAAAGAAATTTGTAACAATAATTCTAATAATGTGACATGACCATGCAGTATGGCGATAATTTGATAATCAACCTTCAAGATGTTGCATTGAATCATAACCATTGAATAAGATTATTTTTAATTATAGTTTTACTACTATAAGATATCGCGTTTTCAATTCAATAACAATATTTTATTTATAGTTTGATTAAAATATTTTCATGATGTGACATATTCCTTGAATCATGCTACAATGTTGAGGAAGGTTAACATTACCATGGGCAATTGAGACATACAACAAAACTGTTACAAATGTTCCAGTACTACATAACTGTTAAAAGCATTAGTCATAATAAATGTCTCTATGTGATATTTAAACATGAAGGATTGTTACAATTGAACCAAAAAACATTCAAAATGCCACATTGCAACAATACCACTAAAAAATATTCTTTATTATTATATATTATAAGTTTATTGTAAGAAGTTAATAATTGTCCATAGAATTGCAACCGTTAGAAAGAATGCTGCCAAGTCATGCGAATGACTTCAAATTTTGAGATAAATCCATATATAGGTTGAGAGTAACATGGTTTTGGAATGTTTATGTAGCACACTTGGTTGTTCCATTCACATTCGATTGGTAGAAATAAACACATTTGTTTTTTAGGGGCAATGCTTGATACACTATTAAAATAAAATTTGATGTTTATGTAAAATAAATGTGATAAATGGTTAAAGGACTATACATAGTAGCAATTTCAATATATTAGAAAGCATTCCATTTATGAATATAATGCTAATGAAAGTATGGATTGTTGAAAGTTAAGATCTACGCTTTTAATTGCAACAATTAGGTAGATAATTGAAAATACAACATAACCATTGTTTTACTAATTAAATACAACATAGCTGTAGACTTTCTATAGATTAAAGTTATGTTGTTTAATAATGTTTTTAGCACATTTTTTTTATTCCATTTGTATTCAATCAGTAGAAAATAAAAAATTGCGTGTACAAATTTAATTGTAATGAGAAATTGTTGATACACATTTAAAGGTGATTTTTATGTAAAATGAATGTGATAAATTGTTAAAGGACTATAAATATTATCAATGCCAATATGTAGCAAAACATTGCAATTATGGATGGATTATAGAGAAAACTATGGGTTGTTGAAAGTTAAAATTTTCCCTTTTAATTGCAATAGCTACATATAATGCTTACAAGACATTGAAATGCAAACAATTTTTGTAATACTTATAAATGATGCTCCTAACACATGGAAACGACAACAATTTTTGATAAAATTTTATACCTAGTTTGAGACTTTTTTTTACATAAATTTAGCAATATTAAGTAAACACCTAGATTAATTAAAATTGTTGTTTGAGTTTATGCGCTAATGTCTTGAGAATTGAATATGTAGTTGCTAAAAGAACCTTGTACACTAATTAAAGTTAGAGTACATTTTTTTTTACATAATTGTAAGTTATGTTGTTTCGATTTTAACAAGGTACGAATGTCAGTTGCAAATCAATTACTAAATTTCTTTATTCTTCCAAGAGAAATATTTCTATTGAAATCTACATTTTATGTACTGGTCATGAGTTCATTTTGAATGTTTTATTTTTCATGTGTTAACAGTGCATTGTTTGCCTTATTGTATAAGTGATTCCTACTAGAATTGGAATTCTTTTTCTTAAAATACTATATATATATATATATATATATATATATATATAGAGAGAGAGAGAGAGAGAGAGAGAGAGAGAGAGAGAGTTGGCGAGACATTCCAAATAACATACACATGAATGTTTACATTTTAACCATATCATGATTATGTGGAATATTTGATTTGCATAATAACTGTTCAATACATGATATATACGCATCATTTCCATTACTGTAGTACAACATAAGAGGATATATTATTATAACTATCAACATAACTGGTCATTTTCTTTCATTGTGTGAAAGCAATAGATGTATTATTTGGACAATATAAAAGATGTAAAATATCATTTGCATTAAATTTGTGATGTAGCCAATAAATCATGATATTATATACTAAATAATGTTTTTTGTTTTAATTTAAGACCAAAACTAATGAAAATAATGACATGATGCAAAAAAGAAAACATATTTATTCCAACAATGGTTAGTGCAGGTTGAATTCCATTCCAAAAAGTTCCACGGTGATGGAAGGTGAAATCTAGCAGACCTAAAGTCTTCTTCTTCAGACTGAAATACTGATTGAAATATCCTTTTGCAAATAGGATTCCACAACTCTTCTCCCGAAATCAAATTTCTGAAAGCTTGGTTTCTCCCGCAACCAACTTTTCGCAAGCTTGAGTTTCTACAACTCAATCTCTATAATTAAGTTATTCTGCAATCGTATTTCCGCAAGCTTGAGTTCCTACAACTCGATCTCCGTAATTGAGTTCTTTCGCAACTGCATTTTCGCAAGATCCTTTCTGCAATTGCGTGTTGCATATTGCAGATACACCTTCCCGCTTTTCCATAATGGGCTTCCGTAATTTTCTTCCCACAACTTCCTTTTCTACAATTTTTTTGAGTCATTGATTTCTTGCGGGCTCCTTCCTAGTCGTCGATCTGAGATCAGATGCAGATCTCACCTTAACGTTGTAGATATTCACTTTTCTCTTACAGAATTTATCCACAACTGTTGATTTGCTGAAATTCACAGACTTCAATTTAGACAAAAAAACGAGGGACATTGGAATGAGCTAGACCCTCAATGTTTCTTTATATTCTCCCATGTTAATATTTTTCTATACATGACAAGCTATATGAAAGTGGCCACCTTTAGGCCATGGATTAAGATTCCATACCTTCTTCCATATTTCATCATCTTGGGATCCTTCACTATCTATCCAAATATCACAAGCCTCCTTAGTATTGAAGGTCCCTCTTGTATTCTATCCCCATCAATGTTTATCCAGTCCCCATTGTCTCTGAATGCATCTATCCTCAAGAACCTATTGAAGCTTAGGTATCTCTTCAGTTAGGAATATCTGGCTCCACCAATTTGGGGGATTTCGTTCATGATAATCCTCATTATCCTGATCGTCCCTCCAAAAATGGAATACCTTTATCATCTCCATACACCTAACCTAGTATTGACACAGTGTCGAATTTAAATGCATCAAGACCTTGGGAAATTGTTTCCATAAATCGTCCCAGAAATGAGCATCCTCCCCGTCTCTGATTTCCTAGAAGTTATGATCATGTATGATGATTTTTCTTTTGAAGGTTGTCCTCCAAATATGTGATCCTTGTTTGTCCTTATTAAACTAAATTAATTCCCTTCTTTTCCTTTCTCATGCATACTTTATATGCTGCAAATTTTCCCAGGGCTCCTCTTTATGGGTGTTTATGTTCCACCAAATCCCCCTCACCCCCCAACACTTCACTATTTTTCTCTGATTCATGAAGGCCCAACCGTCCTTGAAATTTTGGTTTACAAACCTTAAATGAGCTTACCAAATCCCACACGTGCTTATCCTGAATGAAAGCCCACGGGAATTACCGTTGTATATTCCTTATCTCTTTGAGAACTACCTTTGGCACTACCATGGTCGAGAAGAAATCAATAGGCATTGCTTCAAACTAAATACAATTATGGATGGTGAAGTATTGCATAAAAATATACAAGGCACCAAGAGAAGTATCAACTGATCCTTGTGACTAGATATCCCTTGATAGGACTACCATCCTTTGGGAATGGTCGACTAATCCATCTAATGGATACCTAAAGACTTTAATAATACCATTTAGAAAGTTTCTATTAAAAGAGACACGATTGAATAACCCTCACCGGACCCTCTTCAATAGAAGAATGTGATTCTATAGGAGGGAGTGTTGGGTGAGATTTTCATTGAGTAACAAGGGAAATATTGGCCAACCCTTCCATGTTTTTCTTTTGTGAGAAATAACATTATATTACTATATCAAAATGATAAACATGGATTTCAAAATAGATGTCCTTGTTGACTTATAGTCTGCATGGATGTCAGATATTCAACCCTTAAGCTTGTAAAACAAGCTTTCCACCTTTTGACAACCCAACTGAGTCCCTTCCTTTGCCCCATTCCATATTCAATCAGAAATCCCTAACCATCCAAGGATAAAAATACTACCGACAGACAACCATATAAACTATCAAGAATACCCAAAGATGAAGACATATACATATAAAAATGAAATGAATAGAACCAGATGAATAACATCAAAGTTCCTTGGTCAGGTGCCACCTGGAGAAGATGTGGCCCGATGTAGATTCCCAAAGAGAGTGCATATCTCACCATCAACCTTTTCAACAACATAATATCCACCTAAACCAGGCACCAAACCCTGATTACAACCATTGGGAGCCGAAGGACCTGCACTAAGAGGGGAATAGAGTTAAATCAATGTCTAAATCAATGACTACATCAATGACTACATCAATGACTAAATCAATGACTAATAAATCAACCAATTGATGACTAAGTTAAATACGAATAAGTTAGTCAAGCTATAATATAGTGGAAATTAGCTACTATTAGTCACTGACTAAAAAATAGCCGTTTATATCTAAATTTTAGTCATTAATTCCTTATTTTGTGCTATTGTTCTCATTGAGGGAAGCCAGAAGTTCTGGTTTTTGAGGAAAAATGCTTGGGCGATAAACATTGGTGATGACTCCCTTAACCGTCGTATTGCAAATCTAAAAGTATGTAGAAAGAAAGAACCTATTGGCTCAAATTTTTCTTAGACATACCTCTTTTGGTCGCGATAGGATTTCCAATCCTCCTATAGCACGACGTGCATTGATTTCCATCATTTTTTTCCTCTCCAAACTTTATTACCCGTCTCTTGCATGACCTTTGTACTGCATTTTGTTTCTTGTAAGAATACCATCGTCTGATTTTCCATTCTCAACTTTCTTCTTAGTCTTTATTTTGCACAGGTGACTTGCCCCCCGTATATTCCAAGTTATAACCTTCATTGAGAAACCATGTTGACTTTAGAAAATGTCACCTTTATCATGGGGTACTGGTATGATTCCAGTAATTAGGTTCCTACCTCTGCAATTCTCTATCAATTAGTATTTCTTCCTCGCTTTTTGCCTTCCTTTAGATGTTTCCATTTAATCCCTTTTGACAGATATTTTTCTATACCCAGTTGGGAAGACACCCTTGTTTTCATAATGGCCTCTTGCAAGAGTTCTATCTATTTGCTTGGGAGGACACCCTTCCCTTTATTGTTACATTCTTTTTCAATCGCATCAAGGTATAGCTCTCCTAGCTCCATATCCTCCACTTCTTCTTGTTGGTCTTCCTCCATTACTTCTAAATAATCCTTCAAACCCTTCTAAGTGGCCTCTGGGGAAGCGAAAGCCTATTCCCCTTCCATGTTGTTATTTTTGCGCTTTCCTTTGTTAATATTTACAAGATCCTCCCCCACCTGGTTAAGGGTTTCAAATCTATTTTCATTGATTGTATTCTTCTTCTTAGTGTACCGATTTAGAATTTGATTTCTAGGTCGTCATCCTTTTCTTTGTTTTTTGTTCACTTGGGTGAACCCTTCCTCATTTGCCTCCTTCCCTTGGATCCCTTGAGAAGTGATTTGGGACGTTCGATCTTGGGGACAGTCCTTCCTCAGGTGTCCATACTCATGGCATTGTCTGCATCTGAATGAAATTTGCTCATAATCAATGAATCAAACCTAGTCCTCATCCTCCTAGGTAAGATTTATCGGTTCTGGAAATTCTCGTGACAAGTCCACATACACATAGATCCTTGCAAAGGAAGTATATCTCTGATGTTTTGTATTCTTTGAATCCTTCAGAAAGCTCCCAAGGGTGTTTCCTATAGCCTCTAGAATCTTTAGTTCCCAGTATTCATAGGTCAGAGAGTACAACTAGATCCAACCTGAGGCAATGCTCATATCCTCATTTCCTAGGTTGAATCGCTCCTTCCATGGTCTAGGGTAGAGCCCAGCTAAAAAAAAGAAATAAGGTCCTCCCAACAATATTCTATCTCTGTCCTCCTAATTGAAAAAGATGATCGTGAAGAAACCCTTCGCTCCTAGAAGCATATCATAATGTCCCTTGGGGTTTGCCTTGATCCATTTTAAAATATCCCTCCCCTTTGGCCATATTCTGATGAATTTTCCAATAAGGACTTTCTCCTTCCATTGTTCCAGTTACTCTTTTAGTTTTTAAGATCTGATATGGAGAGAAGGGTTTTCTTCCAATTTTGAAATTCAACCACCCTACTACCTTTGTCGTTCCATATCTTCTTCCTTTCCCATCACTGATCCTAGATCCCCCTTTCCAATGGTTCTTTGATGAATCTTCCCTCCCCCCCCCATTAGTTTCCTGCAAGAAGTAGGGGAAGCCTCCTCCTCTAGGTGTCCCCATATGAAAATATAGTCCCCTCTCATTTTCTCTCTTCTACCTCGGTAGCCCGATCACTCTCAGACAACCCTTCCACTTTATACTAGTTGATGGGATAAAATTATTTGGGAAGGATTGATTGACACTTGTAATAAATACCCTTAAAAGATGTAAAAATCATTGAGTATGTGTTGACTAACACATTTATGTGTTCTCTTTCCATGAGAAAGTATGGAGAAGGAAGGGTTGGTTGATACCTATTAGGGAATTCCATTATGGAGAAAATATGAACATACCCTTTTGCAAGGCCACCTTCTAGGGGAATACAATTTTAGTGAATGAAGTGTTGTGTGACCAAGTTATTGGTCATGAAGAGAAAGATTATTCGACCCTACCACTATATACCCCTCAATTGGAATACTGATCCTTTGTAAAAGTGTAGCCATAACTTTTCACTCGATAACTCAAGATGTTGAGAGTCCCATCATTTAGATAGTGGTGGCTAAGCCTTCTTTATGGTCTCCCTTTGTTGTCTGTGATAAATATAATTTAAATACAAAAGTGGTTATCTACAAATCAACCCACTTCTCTCTGTTCAAAAGTTTCCTTGAATGAGGCCTTTTCCCCCTTTAACCAAACTTGGCACCTTCTCAAATTGTCACTGCAAACAATCACTTGCGTTACATGACTTCAAGAAACTTAGACACTACAAGCCTTTTAAGTCCACAAAAGATAGTACATCTTCAAAAATGCATAAACACATGAAAGTAAGTGTGTGTAGATAGAGATGGCTCAACAATCCATTAAATAAGCTTAAGAAAATGAATTATATAAATTACATAACTAACCCCAAGGGCCATATTCCTCATAAATTATAAGAACCTCAAGGACACTACACCTTTCATAAAACAAAATCTCTTATTTGTTGGTTTATGTCTCATCTAGGATTAAAAAAAATCATAAAACCTTTAATATTTGACCTTCCTTTTCTTATTCTCCTCTAGTAAGTGGTCTCACCTTCTAACGATGTTGTCTCCAATCGATGTCTCCTCTTTCTCAAATAGTTTCTTGAACTTCACAAGATTCTTCTCTCATGCTACCATATGTCCACATAGTGGGTTTTCCAATATCAACATCACTTGTCTTCATGCACGCTGTGATTGTGATCTCTCACACATCTAACCCCAAGTTACAATTTGTTCACAAGATGCACACATATCTTGTTTTTCCTTTCATTTACACGTTCCTACGCAACGTTCCCTTCCAAGGATGCCTCTTTCTCACCAAATGACTTCTTTCCAAACATGTCACTCTAACTTTTAGCTAGTGGACTACACACATACACTACTTATGTATTCTCTCATATTGGCTCGCCTTGACTCATGTTCATGGGATTTGTGTTCAATAGTATTATCCTCAGTTAATGCATGAGGCTACCTTCTAGAGATGTGTTGTATAGGGATAAACACCTTATAACCGAAGGTCTGGGGTTACCAACATACTCATAAAACTTGCAGGAAATCGACCCTAGAGTACAGAAAAGGAAATAGGAGGATAGAAAAGACTCACCTGATATACGATGGTTGATCCTAGCTTTGTCCTCTTCAGCTCTGCTTCTCCTCCAAAGCCTTCTGGGATGCTTCTCCTTCACTTGTCAAGAGCAAATCCTCCAAGTGCAAGATGATACATGTATATAAAATAGGTCAGATAAATCATATACAGAGTGCTTAATCATAAGTATTCATTAAACCATGATACATGAAAGATATTCAAGACACATATGGAAGAAGGATTCTCTTTATTAACAATAGTGAATGAGTTCAGATTACAACCCAAAGGCTGAGACAAGGACTCCTCTGCAACCAAAGATTCTGAGTTCCATTGCTCTAAAGACTTCTGAATAGACTCCACCAGCATAACTTTGCTCTCCAAGTATGATTGATTAATACCCTCCCCAAGGCATTTATTTATACTTGGTGAAATAAGGCAGTTTCGAGGGTTGAGGAGGTTGAGACAGTTAAGGTGATTATAGTTAAGGGCTTAACAAATTTCAAATAATTGCGATTTATTATTTTTAATGTCAAAGGAAGGTGTACGTGGGTATTAATATTGGCAACTCGCGTATGACACACGATTTTCTCTAAGGGGAACCCGCGCACAAATCTGTACACGAGATGCAATTACCGATACTCGCGTACAACACGCGACATGCTTTAACGAAAGGCGCGTATGTACGCGAGTTGCATATAGGAAGAGGCGCGTACAGAACTTGACATATTTGAAGGTAAAAATAACCAACTGTATGGATGATAAATGTAATTCATAATATGCCCATCTATAGTGTTTTAGGCAACCTTCAATCCATAAATGTCCTTTTGTGTACCAACATAAGGAATGTCAGGACTCGGACGGAGAGGTGCCATTCAGGTGGATAATAGATGCCCCCTAATGTGTGAGGTCAGAGGGAAACGATGGTCGAAATACATTATAATCTTTATCTTTGGATAACTCAGAAATCCAATGGAGCAGAGATAGTACCTGAAACAAATACATAATAATGTCATATACAAAGTCATATCTGAGGATGCTATGTTCAATTTACTGGAACACTAGCTCCTTTACAATATTTGAATACATCATATGATACGGGTATTAAACCACGTATATTACAAAGGTGGATCAAAGCCACAATATACAATAATGATGAGTCTGCAAAGATGTGGAAGCTGTAAATATGAATATAACATAATCTTGCGCAACTTAGTCCATAGGTGAGGAACTAAGGTCTTCATAAACTATCCCAAAGAACCAGTACAATCCAAGCCATGTGAATAAAAGTAGGTTGAAGTCGAACATGGAAAGGTTTCAACAGTTTGTCAATCAATAAGTAATAATGAACAACTGAAGCAAAGGAATTCACCAATGAGGAGAGTGAATCCTGAGGTACAATCGTTTAAAATCTAGGTCTTCGTCATCAGGAAGTACTGAAACGGAACCATGCTGTGATAAGGAAGGCAATAGATCCTCCAATGGATCACAAGAGTGACTAGGAACTGGGTAAAAGAAGGGAGACACAAATAGATAATAGATATAACAATGAGGGGATCAGGATATAGATCAAACATGGGGTGAAGTCCTTGAACAATGATCACGACACAAAGATGACCCAAGGCTGCTTTTAACTTATAGATAGAACAACTAGACTTATCTGTCATGCAGGAGACATGATTAGATTCCCCAGGTATAACAGACAAGAGGAGGAGTAGGAAACTCAAAGTAATAGCTGAACGAAAAGTGAACACTGAAACATGGGTATCAGAAAAGACAAAGAGTGCTATGTTCAAGGATGACATGCTGCCACTACTGAAAACAAGAGAAAACTTCTTCCTTACCTTCCTTGTTAAATTTTAACGAGTCCAGGAAAGTCAACTCGGATCCCTCTTCATTTTTAACAAGCTTGAAGAGACAAGAAAATAATGCTTGATAGTGTCACTGATTCGTGGATTTAATGAGGCCGAACTAGTACATGCTCAGTTGGTGTTTTCACATTTAGAGAGTTTGAAAAACTCCAAAGAAGACTCCAGGGGGGTCCTTTTTCATCCAATTTAGTCTCTCGAGGCCGAAAAAGTATAAAACATACCACAGAAGAACTCTCTTAACTTCCGTAGAAGAAAAGGTGAACCTTTTTCGTACTTAGTCAGGGAGGTCCAAAAAAGGTTAAATTACCACCTACCCAATGCTCCTTCCAAAACGGCATAAAATAGCTCGATTTTTACGAGTGTAAAGGAAAGCAAGATCACTCGGAAAGATCCATTTGATTACGAGAAATGGGGCTTACAACAATAAACTCATTACTTTGTTCTTAAGTGTTTAACGAGCATGACAAAGACAGAAAGTACACTCGGAATATTTTTCATGTTTAGGTCCAGAGCACGAAAAAGAGAAAACTAAGCTCATACCGAGTGTTCCTTTTCCATAAATTTAGTCCCTCAGGTCCGAAAAAGTGATAAACCTATGCCTGAGTATACTCTTATCAATTCAAAATAGAAAAGAGAGGGATCCTTTCTCGTATTATTTCACATGGTCCGAGAAAGAGATAACCTACCACCAATGCGAATGCCTGTTCACATATTCTTAATGAGCTTGAACGGACAAGTTAACTCTGCAGTCAAGTCTGTTTTGAAGGAGTCAGACTTGGGCCTAAAGAAACTCCATAAGGGTGGGGAGTCCTATAAAGGGATAGCTTGTAAAAAGAGATTCAAAAGAAGCTCTATTTGGCGTGAAAAATAGCTAAAAGAATACCCCTGTACCTGAAACAGTTGCGGCATGAGTACCAAAGAACAACATAAGCTTTGAAGGAAGATACTCATTAAAAAAGGGTCCTATCCACGGAAGAACAATGGTAAAAACAAGGAACTAATGGTTTATCATACCATAGTCCGTGGAAAAATGTTGATTGCTAAGGTTAATGTGGATTGAATATAAATGCCAAAAATGTATTGGAAATGACAAAACCACCCTATTGGAGCAACAACACTTTATAATGATGGAAAACCTATTTCAAAGCAAAAAGAAATATGGTATTAGTTGAATGGATTTTCAAACTATAGGAAAAAACCCACTTGGAGAAATAAAATTTCTATAAATAGTTGAAAATCAAAACAAAACTCACCATTTGGAATTTTTAGCCATAAAAAGCAAGTTTTTTCCTCTACCTTTGTTCGATCGTTGTGGACAATCTAATCGTCGAAATCAAATTCTGCAAGTTGTAGGTAAGCCTACACCCCGAGCTCTTCATTTTGATCCTAGCAATTATTAATTTTGAGTCCTAATTTTATGATTAAAAGCATCCTAAAACATGTCACGGCGTGTACGCGGGTTCACAGTGTAAAGACTCGCGTACACGCGTTCTGTACGCGGGTTGCCTTTATAGACAGTCGCGTACAGTACGCGACATGTCTAACTAGACAGTCGCATGTACTGCATGAAGGATAAAAAGATAAATATAGTCAAAAAAATTTGAAATTTTATATGAAATTAATGAATCAAATTACTTGTTTTGCTAGGTGTGAACATGGTGCTGGAATGGAGGGAACGGGAACGTGAAACAATGGAACAAGAAGCGCTCCAAAGTGCGCCCACTATACATGCATTGCGAACAAGTGGGCTATTAAAGTTCTTTTGCACATCACCCATGCGGGCCAATGTCTACCTTTTGGAGTTCATGATAAATTATTGGGATCATGATTTGGGGATGTTCGACCTACAGGGTGAGACTTTGGAGATTACTACTGAGGACATGTATTTCATTATCGGTTTGTCACGTCAAGGAGCACCAGCCAACTTAGAGGGCACCGACCAAGGTGGTGACCCTTTAAGTGTCCAAAACTATATAGATGTGTTTTGCATACTAGGTACCCAAAAGAGAGGGAGTTGTGTCTCTATTACACATATCCGTGACTTTACACTACATGTACTTACGAGCACCATAGTGAGGATTTCAGGATCCTCCTCATTACATTTGGCTACACGAAACCAAATGAGGTTGGCGGTGGATTGTTTTCGTGGTGCCCTCTATGATTGGTGTTCGGGAGTTGTCCCTATCATGAAAAGACAACTGTCTGATTACAAGAGAGGAAGGAAAAAGAACTTTCGTTATGCAAGCATATTGGTTACCTTCTTCTTTGAGAGAGTACCAGGGTTGAGCCTCGCCATACCTCTACCAGTCCGATCTCCACGTCAGCCGAGGTTGAGCAGGTGGGGAGACATCTTCCTCCATCAAGGAGGACGAGACACAATGCATAGTGTATACAATGATGATTTCTATATCTAGTGGGAACGACAGCTACCAGCACTAGAGCAGTTTCCATATGCCGGCATGGACTTTTGAGGTGACCTAGACCTTGTCCTCCCTCCAGGAGGAGCATGGGGAGAGCTACCGGCACTAGAGTAGTTTCCATATGTCGACATGGACTTTTGAGGTGACCTAAACCTTGTCCTCCCTCTAGGAGGAGCATGGGGAGAGCTAGGTAAACAAGTTTTTAATTTTTCATCATTTTTAAAATTTTTATGAATTTTAAAACGATGGATATATACATATGTACAAGTCTTAATCCTATAAATGTGTCAAAATGCAGATATTGGACCGATCCGCCCTGAGGGGCATCCATGCATGTTTGTTCATCCTGTCATAGGAAAAAACCTAAGACTGAGCAGGGTTCTAGAGGGGAAGCTGGCCAGGCTGACCCAAAGAGTGCCCACCTTGTGGATAGAGCATATCCCAACTGCCATGCAGGAGTTCGTTGTTGGGGTTCCACCGGTCTGGTTACGTCTTTTCAGGTGAGTGGCCAGAGCGGTTCTTGTATACATAGAGGTTGTGGAGGCTGCCGAAGCCGAAGAGGCTAAGGAAGCCAGCGTATAGAGGGACCATGGGGACCAAGGTGGTCCAAGTGACTAAGGTGGTCCTGCGTAGATCTAGGACATTTTAATGGACTGCGATCCACATTGTTGTATATTTTTGTATATTATACCGTTATGACGGGATCTAAGGATCAGACTTGACCTATCTATAGATAGATAGTTTACATATATATATATATTTTGTTGTTGTCGGTATATTTACAAATGTTTTTTATATGTGTGTTGTATATCTTTATGAAATGTGTGTTAGATGCCAATCTAAAATGTAATTAGCATATGCATCAGTCAATGAATTCTGATTTCGTGGAATGTGATTGAATATAATAACTTCAAAATTTCTTTCCAGTAACCGAATTTGCATGAACTGACGTAATAGAATAGGATTTTGTACCTGATAAGCTCGATTGAGCTGGGAAACCACTAGCTGAGAGTCTAGACGAACTTCAAGCTGGGTGATACCACGTGACAAAGCATCCTATAAAAGCTCAATTACGGCCCTATACTCAACAACATTTTTAGAAGCAAGACCTAAGCAAGCACCTCCAGTGGAAACAAGCTGTCTTGAGGGAGAGCAAATAACCCACGCTGCTGAAGCTAGGTTACAAGTGTGACGGATGGTGCCATCAATGAATCCTATATACATTTCAGAAGACATCTGCAACAACCAGCAAATAGTATAAAAAAAAAGCCAGCAACCTAATGTACATAAAAATACAAGAAAAAGTGCAAAGCCTAAGCATAGTACTTTTTCAGGTAGAGCCCATTTCTAGGCTCAGGCGGCTTGTTCCCATCAAAATCAACTAACTCATATGCATCCTTCTTCAAAACTTTCAACACGACATAAGGTCCTAACCACATGGCCTTGAATTTTCCTGCCCCCCGGGGTTCTTTGTCTTGGTCCCAAAGCAAGACAAGTTCCCCTTCAGAGAAAACCCGAGGTTTGACCGATTTATCATACTGAGTTTTGACCCTATTTTTATGAGCTTGATTAGCGGTCAGTGCATCTCTACGCTATTCATCAAGGTGCTCTAAATGTACCAGACATTCCTCAAGCTCTGTTGTATCAGGTAACACATGAATAGCTATCTTTAAAGACCGGATTTCACACTCAATTGGAGTAACTACTTCCACTCCATGAACGAGTTGGAAAGGGGAGAAACTTGTAGCAGTTTTTACATTGGTTTGGTAGGCCCAAAGAGCAGGATATAGCATGATGTGCCAGTTAGAACGGGCTGCATCAATTGTACGTTTAAGGATAGTTTTTAAAGTTTTGTTGACAGGCTCAACTTGACCATTTTCTTGCGGATAGTACGAAGATGAATGTTCTTGTCTGAATCCGAGCATGGTAGTCAGTTCTGTCATCATGTTATTTTGAAAATGACTGCCATGGTTAATGACAATCACTTTTGGTATACCAAACCATTCTATAATCTGATTGAATACAAAGAAAGATGCCATTTCCCCGTTGGCTTTAAAAGTAGGCATTGCCTCTGCCCATTTCGTAAAATAGTCAATAGTGACAATGATGTATTTATGCCCCCCAACCAAGGATGGGTTGCATGTCACGTAATCAATCCCCCATTTCATGCAGGGACCTACTGAGACAACGGGAAATAACGAAGCAGGATGTGACCGCATTTTCCTGGTGTAAAGCTGACACAGATGACAACGCTTCACTACTTCCACACAATCTTTGAAGATTGTGGGCCAGAAATAACCGAAACGTAATATCTTCTGGGCCGTTACTAACCCAGATAAATGACCCCCACACGCTCCACTATGGGAATCATTCAGGACAATCTCCGCTTCCTCATGGGTAAGGCATCAACACAAAATGGAATCTACCCCTCTTCGATATAATGTATCTCCTATGGTGAGGTAGTTCTTGGCATGGAGGCATAATTTATGCCATTCCTCCCTTGAGGAAGCGGCAGGATACTTCAAAGTCTGGAGATATATGAGAATATCCCCATACCAAGGATCAGAGGTGGATATCAAGAAGATGTGCTCATCTGGGAATGAGTCATCTTCAACTGCTACATCTTCTTCAGTAGGAAATTCTGCTATAAGTTCAGCAAAAACTAAGGACTTCTTACACTTAGCGGACTAGAAATCCAAGTCAAACTCTTGAAGAATGACTATCCATTTGTTAAATTTTCCCCCAACAGTCCGTCAGGATAAAACATATTGAAACGGATTCACATCCGCCACTACTGTGGTGGTCCTTAGTAAAATGTAGCAACGTAACCTCTGAACAGCATAAACGGCTACTAAGGCTAATTTCTTAACGTGGGAGTATCTAAGTTCAAGTCCGGCTAAAGCACGACTAAGATAATAAATGATATGCTGTACAAGCTTATCGTCCTCCTGGACTAGTACTACCCCAATGGTCGACTCAGACGTGGCCAGATATAATATAAAATCAGGCTAGAATAATCTGGCAGACCCAATAAGGGTGCTGACAACAAAGCTTTTTTCAATGCCTCGAAAGCAAGTTGTGCGGTTTCATCCCATATAAATGGGGTGTCCTGTTTGAGCAGGCACATGAAACCCTTAGTAATATTGGCATAGTTAACAATAAAACGTCGAAGAAAATTAGACTTTCCTTGCAGGCTTTGAAGTTGCCTGATAGAACGAGGAGGAGGCAAATTTACAATGGCCTCAACTTTCAATGGATCCACCTGGATGCCTCTACTAGAGACAATGAACCCAAGCAATCTTCCTGATTCGACATAGAATACACACTTGTGGGGATTCAAGCGCATTTTATAATGCCTGCATCTCTCAAATATCAACCGTAAATGATCTGGATGTTGAATCCTCTTACGAGAATGTGCAGGCAGATCATCAAGGTATGGTTTGACAATGGCTTCAATATCATGGAAGGCAAAGTTCATAGCCCGTTGAAAGGTTGCCCCTGCGTTTTTCAATCCAAAGGGCATTTTCTTATACGCGAAGGTACCCCAAGGACAAATGAAAGCAGTTTTATGTTGGTCTTTTGGTTTTATTTGAATTTGATTGTATCCGGAGAAACCATCCATAAATTAGAACAACTCACTTCCCGCACAAGCATCTATAATCTGGTCTATAAATGGCGTGGGATAGTTGTCCTTAGGACAATCTTTATTGAGGTCTCTAAAGTCCGTATAGACGCGGATAGTCCCTTTCTTTTTATCAACAGGAACAGGGTTGGATACCCATTCTGTCAAAGCTATGGGATAGATAAAACTAGCCTTCAACAGCTTTTCAACTTCAGCCTTTACAGCCGCCACTTTGTGCGGGTTAAAAGGTCTTAACTTTTGTCGAACCGGTTTGGCATCAGGATATGTTCAGATTTTGTGTTCAACAATCGATGGATCTATGCCTGGCATCTCCTCATATGACCAGGAAAAGACATCGTGGAATTCCTTAAACAGGTCAGTATAGATGGCAATCTCTTCAGGAGAGCAATTTGCACCTATATATATGTTTTCCATGACATCAGGGTTCACAGAGATGTTAATAGGTATAGTGGCGGAAATATTTTCCATATTCCCCTCGGCAAACATTCCTTCCCTAGGTAAGGGATTGATAGGTATATCAACATCTTCTGACAGTCTCAAACGAAACTCTTGATTTTCTATTCTGCTTAGTTCTGGAAGAAAATAGGAACGACGATGAATATCCTCACAAATCTTACCACCTCCACTCATCACTTCAAAATGGCTTCATCAGAAGGTCAAACCATGTCTAGACATCTTCCAGATCTTCCGAGACTGTTAGAAGATCTGGGATGGGATCAACAGTGGCTTGAGTGATAGCTTGATAAGCTACCTCCACTATCGATAAGGGCACATCTGGTTCATGGGGGGATGGGAGAACCCAAGGATCAGTCCTATCAACAACCGTAGCTATGGACCTCCCCACACTAGTAGAACCAATATAATTAACCGGGCCTGGAAGATCAAATGTGCCCATCAGTGATGTGTACATTCCAGCCCCCAAGCTTTGTGCAACAGGTTTGACCTGATCAACCAATGGCACAACGGACTCATTAGACTCTAAACGGCCTTTTCGAGTATAATCAAGTTGATCAATAGTAACCAAATTTCCCTCATGTGGAAAAACCACTACACGAAAAACAACCGACGCAATAGCGGACATCGCATAAGTCCAGTTCCTTCCCAGAAGCAGATTATAGTCCAAAGGAGCATCAATCACTTCTACCTCAACAGACACTGATTTCCCGGCCAGCTTAATTTCAAAAGCCGACAGGATACCATGTGGACGGAAGGACCTTCCATCGAAAGCAATAAGTAGAGTGTTTGACGGAACCAACTCTGGGGATCCGAGAGCTTTCCAACAGGTCAAGGACATAACACATATAGAAGCACCCTCATCAATAATTGCCCTTCCAATGGTATTTCTACCATGGATGACATCTATTGATAAGGCTACATGGTAAGGTAGGCGAATTTTAATATCAGACAAATGAAACTTTGCCATGAGACTCGACGAATCCATGCTGCCTAAAGTTGCTAAGAGAGCATCCCGCTGAGCGGGACAACTCTGTAACACCTCTATAGCTGACATTGCACACAGTGTTTGGGCTAAATCTTCAACCACGGAGTAGTTTGAAGCAGCCCTAGCGTTAGGGTTATGCAAGGTCTTCTTGAAGACACCTTTTGGTATCTTCGGCATAGTTTCAGCAGGCTTCTCTATCGTGAGAGGGTTAGAAGTTTCACCTACAAATTTACCCTTCTCAAGAGTCTTTTTCTCATAATTTTTATTCCTCGTCTATAACAAAGTCGAATATCGAACCATGTTGATATAGTTTGGGTCAGGGGCATTTTGAGTGCCCCTTGCTACATTAGAAGCTAAAGCAGAGTTCTGTCCTTGGGGAAAGGGATCCTTCAGGACATCCGGTTGTTAGCCTTAAGCAGCTTCTGGGCTTATTCCATAAGGGGACAAAGGTGGTCCTCGTGGCACAACTTACACGGGAACTTGACCTTCTTCTTTTATTTCTTTCCCCCATCAGTATTGTTCACGGGCTTCTGCTTGTTTTGGTTTCCCTCTCCCGTCTTTCCTCTCTTTTTCTTCCCGCCGGGCTGTTGATTGCCCTTCTGAGAGTTTTGCACAAAAACATTTGCACTCTAGGGGGAGGGGGAAGCCTTTGCTGCCTCCACCATAGACTTCTTGACGTACAACTGATGAAGTTGCTTAGCCAAAGACTCTACGGTGGGAGAGTTAACGGACCCAACCACACCATCGGCATGGGGTCTAGGCTTAGGCTTCTTCGCATCATGCGTAGGCCTCGGTGCCTCAGGGATAATCTCATACAAGATCCCAGATTGTGAATAAATAAAATCTAGTTGCTGGGCCTTGAGAATGGCTTCTTCTTCATTTGTCAATCCTAAGGTGGATACGTCCTTAGATATGTAGGGCAACAGGGATTTAAGGAACCACTCTAAAAGGAACTCAGGAGGTATAGTGGCTTTTATAAGGCTCTTCTGCCTCCTCCACTCTTGGATGTGATCCGAGATGTGAGTAGCCTTGTTCTACCTAAAGGTAGATAACAAGTCCGTTCCGAAATCATATCGGACCGGAAGCTAAAAGTGGCTAAGAAATGCACCGGAAGCTAAAAGTGGCTAAGAAATGCACTAGCCAAGTCCCAGAAACTACTGAAAGCAGCAGAAGGCAATTCAATATACCATTTTTCCGCGGTACTTGTTAAGGTTCTCTAGAACAGCCTCAACCTAATTGAATCTTCATTCAGTGAATTCAAAAAACACCATAAATGGAATGTGGTGGCATGAGCCCCAGGATTTTCAACAACTTTGCCCTTGAATTTAGGGATGTCCGATGGCAATTTGGTGGGAACAAGTGGCCACAAGGGGTCATGCCTCACCGGGTCATTCATCAACTTTGACAAATCTGGCAAGTTTAATGTTACCAGGAATGAAAGTTTGGGTTGAACCGGGGTACTAAACGTGCCAGCCTGAGGATTAGAGGGACCTACCCCTGAATGCCCATAGGTAAAAGTGGGGTTGCCCCCTGCCACCGGTTGCAAAGTGGGTAGATTACGATGAAACGGATTCCATCCGTAAGCCACAGGATTATGTGTGGGAGGTGCAGTATAAGAAGTTTGGGTCGTCCCAATAGAAACAGGGGTCTGAAAGACAGGAGCCAGTATCCCTCCGCTAAACAACGAAAAGGGAGAGCTCATAAGCGGGACCGAAATCGGAGTTTGGAAACTTCTCCCATAAGAGGTATTGTTCCCAAACTGCACTTCTACATAGGAAGGTGATGGGCCTACGTATGGAGTGGATGGGGGAATGTGCCCCCCATTCCAAGGAAATCCTTGGACGAACGCCGACGATCCTACCGGACCACTCTGGGTAGTATATGGAAAGGAAGAAGGAATAGTAGGTATACTAGGGGTCCTAGTAACCATATCACCAGAAGTACCTGCTAGGTTTGAGTGAACTGGTGGTTGAACCACCCAGCTCGCTGGAGTCAAAGGTGTAGAAGGTATACTAGATCTAGGGGCACTTACCGGGGGAGGTAGTACCCCTTCAACCGGAACGACTGAGGTGAACACAAAAGAACTTTCTCCCGCAGAATACATAATCCTACCCACAGGGACACCTAAAACAGGTGAATCAAAAGGTCTAACCTAAACGATCACATGATCGTTTAAATCAGTCAAGGGTGTGTTAAAATTTCTTGCGAACTTGTCAGTATGCAAGTATTCTATCTCAACTGTATCAAGATCAAAACGGTTAGCTATAAGTTCAGGTTCACCTATAACTTCACTTACTCCCACCAGTTCAAATGAACCGTCCGTGTCCAATTTCTGCCTTTGGGGTGGAGGTGGAGGCTCCAATGTGATGAGAGGAGGAAGGTTTCACAACCTTCTTGACCTTCTTATAGGTTGGTCCTCCATGATTGAAAATTTGACAAATCAAACCCTAAGTCCAACTAAACACAGGAAAAACCACAGAGCACACACTATAAAAATCCTAAAGCCTCAAACAATCAATCAAGGGTGAAAGATGTGCTTTCCTGAAGAAAGCTGAAGAACGATTACTTGGAGTCCTTGAAGTGGTTCTTAGGCACAAGCAGAGGAATCACCCACCGCCCTCCTACACTTACAACAAGGGTTACCTTCCAAGCCCATCCAAGGTGAACCAGAAATAGCCTTCCGGTTTACCTAGGTATGAACCCTAAATGACAAGAGACTAAAGGCTACCTTAGCTATACCAACAGTACACATGGGCAAGGTATCCGAGCCCGAAACTCTATCTAGGACATAATCCCCAGATGCGTAAAAGTCCTGATTTACGTTTTGACAAGGAATCAGAGGGTTATCTCCTCAGTCCAATGCCTCCACGCGGCCTTGTGCTTGACTCCCTTTTAAGAGGAGCTTCCCAAATACAATTGATAAAGTCAAGGATTTACCTAAAGAAAGGTCCACTACGTCTGAATTTTAAAACTTATGGGAAGTTTACACTTCCTATCCCACAAGTCTAGCCTAAGCTAGTAGGTGAAAGGCCCCTAAAAATAAAAATTACTAGTAAATTTCAATTATTGCGTTCATTTTAAAGGGATTTTTCTTACTCAGAAGGAAATGGAGTGATGAACTATGGTGTTTTTGACTTGATAAGAAATAAAAAAAGTAAAGGTGTATTTTTTCAAAGCAAATTACCACTATTAAAGAAAACTTCTTTTTCTTTTTGTAAATATATATTGATGAACAAATGCAAGCGATAAAGAGAAACTAAGACTATGTTTTTGTAGTTTTTGAGATTATATTTTAAAACTGAAATGAAAACTACTTATGCAAAAGCTTGAAATGTTTTTCTTTTCACTTTTTTAAAAATGCTCAAACTCTACCATGCACCTAAAATGCACTAAACTTGAGTATACTTGGATCAAATCAACTGTATAAAGTAAGCAAACTGAAGTAAACAGGTCAATAAAACCAAGAATCAACCAACAAAGGGAGACGATAACCCTAGCCTGGGTGTGTACAATGACAAGAAATCACTATAAACTCACAAAGGTAAGTGACAAACCAACCACTATCAGAAGATAGACTGGAAAAACAATGCCCAAAACCCTGATCACTGATTCGGACAAAGACACTTCAACCTATAACCCAAACAAGCCAACCTACTTCATGATGCAAACAGAAGACAATCCAAACATAAGAAACCCAAGGGATTTACAAGAAAGCACCAAGTGTGTTCACCAAGGTCTTCAGACTAACTACACAGTATCCATAAAGAAAGCCAACTAACAAACAGGAATTACGCAAAGACAGGGACAAGCAAACCCTAGCCTAAAAATCCTTATTTCCAGGCTCGTACGCGACTGTGTATAAGGGAAACTTGCGTACTGTACGTGACTGTCCAAGAGAGCAACCCGCGTATGCAGGCCTCTGTACGCAACTGTGTAGCAGAGCAACCTGCGTACAGGTACAATTTTTTTCTCAAAAAATAAGAAAAATCCACAAGGTTTTCAAACATTATGATAAGCATGAACCAGGATAAGATACCACACACAAACTTCAAGGAAAACACTGGTAAGGGGTGACAGAAACAACCTACAGCAGTCTAGGCTCCCCAGTGGAGTCGCCAGTTCTGTTGTACATGAATAAACACCTTATAACCAAAGGTTTGGGGTTACCAACATACTCATAAAACTTACAGGAAATCGACCCTAGAGTACAGAAAAGGAAATAGGAGGATAGAAAAGACTGACCTGATATACGACGGTTGATCCTAGCTTTGTCCTATTCCGCTCTGTTTCTCCTCCAAATCCTTCTGGGATGCTTCTCCTTCACCTGTCAAGAGCAAATACTTCAAGTGCAAGATGATACATGTATATAAAATAGGTCATATAAATCATATACAGAGTGCTTAATCATAAGTATTCATCAAACCATGATACATGAAAGATATTCAAGACACATATGGAAGAAGGATTCTCTTTATTAACAATAGTGAATGAGTTCAGATTGCAACCCAATGCCTGAGACAAGGACTCCTCTGCAACCAAAGGATTCTGAGTTCCACTGCTCCAAAGACTTCTAAATAGACTCCACCAGCATAACTTTGCTCTCCAAGTATGATTGATTAATACCCTCCCCAAGGCCTTTATTTATACTTGGTGAAATAAGGCAGTTTAGAGGGTTGAGGAGGTTGAGACAGTTAAGGTGATTATAGTTAAGGGCTTAACAAATCTCAAATAATCGCGATTTATTATTTTTAATGTCAAAGGAAGGTGTACGCGGGTATTAATATTGGCAACTCGCATATGACACGTGATTTTCTCTAAAGGGAACCCGCGTACAAATCTATACGTGAGATGCAATTACCCATACTCGTGTACAACACGCGACATGCTTTAACGAAACGCACATATGTACGCGAATTGCATATAGGAAGAGGCACTTACAACACTTGGCATATTTAAAGGTAAAAATAACCAGTTGGATGGATGATAAATGTAATTCATAATATGCCCATCTATAGTGTTTTAGGCAACCTTCAATCCTTAAACATCCTTTTGTGTACCAACATAAGGAATGTCGGCACTTGGACGGAGAGGTGCCATTCAAGTGGATAACAAGATTTCATTCCTCCCTTCACTTCTGTCACCCATTCATCCTTGGATGCTTCCCTTTCTGATATTCACATGCTCTAGTGCATAGGACCCAGGTTAACACATCAAAACCATGATAAACTTGCAACTTTGTAAGGAATCCAATGTTGGTCTCACGGGTCTAACAAAATACTAGAAACATGAAGATGAAGGAGGATTCTCATAATGGTGGAGAAGGGTTTGTACTAATGCGCGTGGAGGATGGAGCTAGTAACCAACTTTGATACTAAATATTGGTCGAGCAAAAGAACAAATTCAACCTCAAACCCCAGTTTCCTTTTTAATAACCAAAAAACCATTATAATTGACAAAGGGAAAAACCTTTTTATGTTACAAATTTTATATCAATAAATTTATTTCAAGGTGGAAAGTGGTCCTATAAATTTATCTGTCTAAAATTATTCTATGAAAAAATTCATTTTAGACAATGAGAGTCTCCCAAAATCAAGCATTTCTCAACCCAAGGCACTCAAAATGAGGTTTCTCTAGCCTTCACAAAGACCATTTCCAAGATGCATTTAAATTGGAATTACATAAAGGATTAATGCTGATAATTAAGGAGGGACTATTTTACATTTTGAATGACAAAGACCCATGAATAAATGGGAGAATGGGTTGTTTATGGCAGTGATGCCAACCAACGGAAAAAAAAAAAATATTCGATGAGTTATCCAAACTATTTGTGTTTTGTAATATTTATCCAAATTGTTTGTGTTTTGTAATATTTATTTAGAAGAGAACAAAGTTTACAAATTAACATTTTCTTTGTATAGTACATATACCATAGGCTACACAACTTACTTATCATTTCTCCACCGCAATGTTTTTGTCCCTATTTGACCATAGGAAAAATTTGTTCACTTAAACCCTTCAAGCTGCTCATGGAAAATTGAGCATAGTAGCTTTGTTGTATTAATTTATCTATTGTGACATAGGACTAGAAATCCATGGGATGTTGAAAACAAAGTCCACATCAGTATTACACTTGATTTTAGATTTTCTGATCAATTTTAATAATTATGGCATAAAAAGGGAAACTTTCAGGATTCCTATTGTGATAATTCGACAATGAGTGTTGCAAACCTTGTCAAATGTGAAGGTTTGATTTATTTTCTTATGGGATACAATTTACAAAACGGTAACATCTAGTCTCTACTCATTACAAAATATCACCTAGGAAATTATCCCTAAACTCATCTTCACTAAACAACTTCAAATTTTTGCAAATAGAAGTACAATAATTATTGACCTTATAAAGGAAACATATCTAATTTAAATCCTTAAGTCGAGGGGGGGGGGGGGGGGCCAATTTGGGGGGGAATATCATACCACATGCCTTCATATTGGGGAATAAACTATGATACAAAAATGAGAAAATATATTTCCCTTTATTAAGAAGGCAAGGGGGATTAATTATGTTATATGGAAATACATATATTGAGGTTAGATTTTATTACATTTCATGTAGAATCTATGGAGGGCAAGCAGAGGGAAAACCATGGGACAAGGGAACGAGGTATTGAGTTTGATGGACAAGGGATACTCAATCATGATGTAGAATGGTTGATGTTAGTGCTCTATTGAAGGGTTTTCATGTTGCTTATGTGCTTGGTTGGTTAATGGATCTTCAAATTGTTGATGAAATTGAGGTAGTGAAGGATTATGCTTTCTATATTTTATGTGATTGTTATCAATTGGAAGTGTATTTTAGGTGCATATTTCATGTCTAGAAATCATGTGTTTTTAATGCCTTTCAATGTAGATTCCCTCCTTGAGTCCTTTTGATTTATTTTTTGTAGAAATTTCCTTTTGTGTGATCTCTAAAATGAGTCCATCCACTAGAGAGTATTGAGGCTTGTGCATTGCAACCTTGTCCCTTTCTAATATTCCTAAAGAAATCCTCAAAAAATCCTTGGTTGACCCCATTTTCCCATTGTATAAAACACTAGTCTCCACTTTCTTCGTGACTGTTAAATTTTGCAGAACTCATAACACTTTGTTTTTCTAAAGTTACTCTTCATTTTCACCATGTACTCCATTGTTAACTTCTAGTAATGCTACCTTAGGGACTCCACCTTTGAGATAGAGAAGAGATAGCCTAAACAAACAAAAAAAGGCTATGTGTGGTGACAATGGCTTCCCTCTTAGTTGTCCATAAGCTATAATTGATTTTAGGAATTCAAAGATGCTAGTTTGTGTGCTAACATGGAAGAACACACATCTCTAAGATGGTGGATATATTCTTAATGGTAGAAAAATTCGTGGAGGAGGTTGAAAGATACAACTTTAGGGTAGGAAACAACACCTTTAAGTCCACATTTTGTCATGTGTACTCTCATTAACAATAAATGAAAAGAGTAAACTGCATAGGCATGATCCATTCCACCAGACAACTTGAAATATTGGAAAATAATGGTATGAGACTTGTTAAGTTAATGTGTATTTTAATAGCCCATTTGAGCATAAACAAATAAAACCATATGTTTAACACGCCATTCAATATAATATGAACAATATAGATCAAAAAGTAAATAAACAATTTAAGGATAACCCAAGTCCCAAAAAGAACTAAACCACACCAATTAATCAAAAGAACATAGAACAACTATAGCCTCAATACCATTACTACTTGCATTAAGAAGTACACAATTATGTATATTGACATTAACTCAAAAAATATTAAATACTCTTCCCATCCAAAGAATTATCCCATAACAATTATTACAACTAGATTTCAAACTTTAAAGAAATTGTAACCTTATTTCAAATATAACAATAAATACTCAGCTCAATATAGTCTTGAACTTTAGAATAACAAACAAACACAAAAACAATATAACAATAAATACTTAGCTCGATATAGTCTTGAACTTTAGAATAACAAACAAACACAAAAACAATATAACAATAAATACTTAGCTCGATATAGTCTTGAACTTTAGAATAACAAACAAACACAAAAACAAGATTGGATTTAAAGATCTTGTTCATATAATCTAAATGTGTAACAATAAATACTTAGCTCAATATAGTCTTGAACTTTGGCATAACTAAAAAGAAAAACAAGATCGGATGCAATATCTATAGATTTGAACATCAAACCAATGAAATGCAATGTTCACCATCGGTCCTCTGTTCGATAGAGGTGTAGAATGGAAAGCTGATGAAGGTTATATAATTTAAATATACCTAAATAACAGTTAAGAAATAATTAAAAATTTCCAAAAACTAAATGATAAAATAATAATAAAAAAATAGCAACCCTGTTTCGCTGCTGCTATACGATAGTTCATGGTATATATCTTAATAGATCTACTTTTTCTGTGTCTCGCTCCAAATACTCCCTATGGATCAATTCTTAAAGTCTCTTTTTAATTTCTTTGTTTTCTGATGTGATTTTCCTTCCAAGTTGCTGGGTGCATTCACTCACCAATTCTTTATAATGTAACACTTTCTGTCTTTTCATAATGCGCACAATTGATGCATCAATTACAAAACGTCTATCCTTTTGTCTTCTCATGTAGCACTGGCTGGGATTTTTATCTTCCCTGTCCTTTAGGTAAAATTAATATTGATTTCAAAATCACGTTTCCAAATATATAAGGTTTATGTATTGAAATTTTTTATAACTATGCCAAATTTCATTTTTTCTACCAGTCACTTTTTTTTTCTTAGGCAAATCATTAGGTATATGTTTTTGTGGGTGCATCCTTTGAGGTCCTGAATGATGCTTTCGGGATACAAAACTCTGCAGGCATGTAGAGAACATATAACACTAGTGCAACACTATTTTTCGAAAATAAAATTAGTAATTTTTAATTTTTTTATTTATAATTATCTAAGTGATCATTCCTCGAAAATGGTACGTCTTTTGTGGGTGCAGCCTTTGATGGTCTTAATGAAATATTCATGAAATGGGTTTTTTCATAGAATGTATAGGTCAGTGTCTTCTAGTGCACCATATAATTGTTTTTTAAAACGATTACGAATTGAAAAAGTTATGGGAATAACACTGATGACATGTATTTTGAGTTAAGGAGTTAAGGCACAATAGAAATTGAAAACAAATAGGAAAATATAATATTTTTTATAAAAATTACATATTTAGAATTTGCAGAAAAAATGCTATTTATGTTTAAGATTTCGTCAAAATTGACTGTGTGTAGCATACTGTAACAAGTGTGTAAACAGCGACTTCTTTAGAAAATGGGGGAAATGCCTAATTAGCTATGGTTTATCGTGTTCCATAGCACAGGTTTGGTATTACCGAAGAAAATTCCAAACCATACACATAGGACTATCGGTGACATGCAAGCAAGTGAATTGGCATGTTTAAATTCAAATTTCATTTCCTGCCTTGTAGAATTCCTAAACGCGCACACGTTATATAACTACAGAACACGAGCGCGTTATATAGCTACAAAACGCGTGTGCATTATGTAACTCCAAAACATGTGCGCGTTATATAACTCTAAAACGTGAGCATGTTATGTAACTCTAAGACGTGTTATGAGCATGTTGATGACGATGAAGATGATGGTGATGATGATGATGATGATGATGATGATGATGTTGAACACCATGATGATGAAGACGGTGATGGTGAATGCCATGATAATGAGGATGATGATGATGATGTGCATGATGATGAAGACGATGAAGAACAACATGATCATCATGATCATCATCATCGTCTTCATCATCTTCATCATTATCATCGTCTTCATCATCATCATCGTCATCATCATCATCATCCTCATTATCATGACGTTCACCATCACCGTCTTCATCATCATGGTGTTCAACATCATCATCATCATCACCACCATCATCTTCATCGTCATCATCATCATGCTGATCATCATCGTCATCATGACCCTCATGATCATCATCATCGTATTCATCACCATGATGTTCATCATCATCATCACCATCATCACCATCATCTTCATCATCATCTTCAGCATCACGATAATCGTCATCTTCTTCTTCATCATCATCATGTTAATCATTATCATCATCATCTTCTTCTTCATCATAATCATGTTGATCATCATCATCTTCATCATCATGACCCTCATCATCATCATCATCATCATCATGTTGATCACCATCGTCTTCATCATCATGATCATCATCGTCATCATCATCATCATCAACATCTTGAATATCATGATTTTCATCATCATCATCATCTTCTTCATCATCATCATCATGTTGATCACCATCATCTTCATCATCATGATCATGATCATGATCATCATCGTCGTCGTCATCGTCATCTTCATCATCATCGTCGACATCATCATCACCATCATCATTATCTTGACCATCATCATAATCATCATCATCATCATCATCATCATTATCATGACCATCATCATCATCATCATTATCACGATGTTCATCATCATCGTCTTCATCATCATGATGTTCATCATCATCATCATCATCTTCTTCATTATCATCGTCTTCATCATCATGACCATGATCATCATGATCATCATTATCATCATCATCATCATCATGTTCATCTTCATGATCATGATCATCGTCATCATGTTCATCATCATCACCATCATCATGTTCATCATTATCATCATTGGCGTCATCATCATAACCATCATAATCATCATCATCATCATCATGTTGATCGTCATCGTCTTCATCATCATGATCATGAACATCATAATCATCATCATCATCATTATCATCATCTTCTTCATAACCATCATGATCATTATCATCATCATCATCATCATCATCATCATTATCATCATCATTATCATCATCATCATCATGTTCATATTCATCATCATGATCATCATCACCATCATCATGTTCATCATTATCATCATCATCATCATCATTATAACCATCATAATCATCATCATCATTATGTTGATCATCATTGTCTTCATGATCATGATCAAGATCATCATAATCATTATCATCATCATCATCATGTTGATCACCATCGTCTTCATCATCATGATCATCATTATCATCATCATCGTCTTGAAGATCATGATGTTCATCATCATCATCATCATCATGTTGATCATCGTTGTCTGCATCATCATGATCATCATCATCATCATCATCGTCATCATAATCATCATCATCATTATCATGACCATCATCATCATCATCATCATCATCATCATCATCATGACCATCATCATCATCATCATCATCATAATCATCGTCGTCATCATCACCATTATCACGATGTTCATCACCACCCTCTTCATCATCATGATGTTCATCATCATCATCATCATCTTCTTCATTATCATCGTCTTCATCGTCATGATCATCATCATCATCATCATCATCATCATCATGTTCATCTTCATGATCATGATCATGATCATCATAATCATCATCATCATCATGATCATTATCATCATCTTCATCATGTTCATCATCATCACCATCATCATGTTCGTCATCATCACCATCATCATGTTCATCATTATCATCATCATCACAACCATCATAATCATCATCACCATCATCATCATCATCATCATCATCATGTTGATCATCATCGTCTTCATCATCATGATCATGCTCATCATAATCATCATCATCATCATCATCATTATCATCATCTTATTCATAACCATCATGATCATTATCATCATCATCATCATCATCATCATCATCATCATCACCATCATCATGTTCATCATCATCACCATCATCATGTTCATCATCATCATCATCATCATCATCATCATCATCATCATCATCATCATAACCATCATAATCATCATCGTCATCATGTTGATCATCATCATCTTCATGATCATGATCATGATCATCATAATCATCATCATCATCATCTTCTTCATCACATCATCATGTTGATCATCATTGTCTTCATCATCAGGACCCTCATCATCATCATCATCATCATGTTGATCACCATCATCTTCATCATCATGGTCATCATCATCATCATCATCATCGTCTTGAATACCATGATGTTCATCATCATCATCTTCATCATCTTCATCATCATCACCATCATCATGTTAATCACCATCGTCTTCATTATCATCATCATCATCGTCATCATCATCATCATCGTCGTCTTCATCATCATGATGTTCATTATCATCGTCATCATCCTCATCCTCATCATAATCATCATCACCATTATCATGACCATCATCATCATCATCATCATCATCATCATCATCATCATCATCATCATTATCATGACCATCATCATCATCATAATCATCCTCATCATCATCACCATTATCACGATGTTCATCATCACCGTCTTCATCATCATCATCATCATCTTCTTCATTATCATCATCTTCATCATCATGATCATAATCATTATCATCATCATCATCATGTTCATGTTCATCATCATGATCATGATCAGCATAATCATCATCATCATCATCATGTTTATCATCATCACCATCATCATGTTCATCATCATCATGTTCATCATTATCATCATCATCATCATCATCATCATAACCATCATAATCATCATCATCATCATGTTGATCATGATCGTCTTCATGATCATCATCATCATCATCATCGTCATCTTCATCACCATGATCATCATCATCCTCATGACCTTCACCATCATCATCAACATCATCATAACCATCATCATGATAATCATCATCGTGATCATGATCATCGTCTTCATCATCATCATCATGTTCATCATTAGCAACACCATCATCATGTTCATCATCATCACCATCATCATGTTCATCATCGTCATCTTCATCACCATGATCATCATCATCACCATCATCATGTTCATCATCATCATCATCATCATCATCATCATGTTCATCATCATCTTCTTCATCACCATGATCATCATCATCACCATGATCATGTTCATCATCATCATCATCATCATCTTCATCATCATGATCATGAACATCATAATCGTGATCATCATGATCATCGTCTTCATCATGATGATCATGATCATCATAATCATCACCATCATCATGTTCATCATTATCATCATCGTCATGATGTTCATCATCGTCGTCTTCATCACCATGATCATCATCATCACCATCATCATGTTCATCATTATTAGCATCATCATCATCATGTTGATCATCATCGTCTTCATCATCATGATCATCATGATCATCATCATCATCATCATCATGATGTTCATCATCACCGTGTTCATCATCATCAATAGATCATCATCGTCTTCATCATCATCATCATCGTTGACATCATCATCAACATCGTCATCATCATCATCATCATCATCATCACCATCATGATAATCATCATCATCTTCATCACCATCAATATCATTGTCTTTGTCTTCATCATCATCATCACCATCATCATGTTCATCATCATCCTCACGGTGAGAGAGGGAGGGATGGAGTAAGGGAGAGAACGAAACATATAGGGAGGGATGGAGTAAGGGAGAGAAAGAAACATATAAGGAGGGACGCAGAGAGAATGAGAGAGGTATATTTAGAAAGAGATAGGGGTATGTAGGGATTATTGGGGCTATAGACAGAAACATTTATATGCATGAAAAGAAGGGAACACTAAAAACATTTTCTTTGTTGCTAACCATAGAAAATTTTTGTTTTCTTATGATTTTATTCGTTGCCTTAGCCATGCACCCACCCTATTAATTGTGCTTAACCATATCGCGTGCACGTTTTACTTATACAAATCGCGTACGCATTTTTATTCTATATAACACGTGCACGCTTTAGGACTATAAAATTAGTGGATTGTCTTTGTCTAAGAACAACTTCACTCTGTTTTTACGAAAATCCGATTACCGCGCGTTTTTTTCAAGATCACGAGCCCGCCTGTGGAAATACTCACAATACACATTCTCCATCATTCTTTTTGTTATGCAGGTGCAACATTAAGGACATCTTTCATGGTTGAGAAGCACACAGGATAAGATATCAAGCTTCAATGTCATTTCATGGTGATGGTGGATATACACAATTGTACAAGAGAATCAGCTTGAGGAACAATTTATGATTTAACTTTCATTTGCTTATTATTCAAGAGAAACAAAGGTAAATTTTCCCATTCATTATTGTTTTGATGGGAAATATGAAAAATTGAGAAGGAAGATTGAAGCACCTTGAAGGATCAATAGTTATAAAGCAAGTTAAAGGTTTGAAAGCTTGTAATTAAGGAGCAACCAAAACAAACTATATTGAATTGATCATTGTGGTGACGGGGAATGTACATAATTGAGGAAGAAAATCAACAAGGAAGAAGAGACCTCAAGAAGTCATTGAAGAAGACATTAGAGGAAATTTGGGGTCTAAAATGGGCCTTATAAGAAAATGTGCCAACAATAAATTTTGTGAGTTGGAATTCAAGAACCAATAGAATTTCAATAAAATGAGTCAACCATAATGGTTGAATTGACAAATTTGTCATAAAAGAAAACTACTTTTTTTGTTCGTATTTTCGACATATCTCCTTGTGTTTTTACTCAAATTTCAAGCGGGAGATCTCGTTGGATGCGGAATTTAATTCTGCATCCAACGAGTACCCACACCGCATACTTTTGATGGACCCCGCTACCCCAAAAACAAGAAATACCTGAAAAAAATGTGATGACACGTTTTTTCAGGTATTTCTTGTTTTTGGGGTAGCGGGGTCCATCAAAAGTATGCAGTGTGCATACTAGTTGGATGCAGAATTAAATTCTGCATCCAACGAGATCTCCCACTTGAAATTTGAGGAAAACCACAGGGAGATATGTCAAAAATACGAACACAAAAAGTAGTTTTTTTCATTCTTGCTCCAAAATTAATAACTATTATTTTATTATTTTAACTATTATTTTATTATTTTCCTTAGGAGGCCCATTTTAGACCCCAAATTTCCTCTAATGGAAAGAAAATAAAAGAATAGACATGATGAATCAGAGGCTTTGTTTGGAAACTAATCCAAATCCAATTATAGAGGACACAACGATTCATCGTATTAATCTAGCACAAGAAAAAATGAAGCATTCACTAGAGGGACCTTCAATTTCCACAACAGTTGTTGAACAAGCACCCCATGGAAGTATTCAAGAAGAAAAATGTAGGTGCTCATTAGGGGATGTTTCAAATCCCACATCAAGTCAAAGTGATAAGTTACCATCTCAAGACGAAGCTCATGAAGAGGCGTTGGCCATGGAGCCTACTGTTGAACAAGCGCTGCACATGGAGCCTACTGTTGAACAAGCGCTGCACATGGAGCTTACTGTTGAAGAAGAAAATATTATCTGGACCATTGATGAGGATGTTGGACATCCACCATCCAACTACCAGGAAGAGAATGAAGGACAACAAGTTGCTACTGAAACGCTAGAGCGTATTGTTGATGCACTAGATGATAGAAATCCAACCCCCTTACCTCCATTAGAAAGCACACGTTGAAGAACTCCGAAGCATATACAAGTGGATGAAGGACTCCTCAATTCCATTGAAGGTATGCTATCTAAACGTAGTATTGCTTATCAAACTCAACAAATACTAAATAAATATTTTGTTTCTAAATGTGATGGAGATAAATGTAGATTATTTTTATCATTGTTAAAATCTTGGGGCATGAATATTGTTAGGAAATCGTTAGGGATAAAGATGATAAAGACTATTGTACCAAGTTCTCATATAGTTAAAAGCTTAGTAGATGCCTTTGGTAAAATTGGTAAGAACACACGGTCAAAGGACCACAATGCGGCTCGCCGTGTGTTGTCACAAGCAATTGTAAATAAGAACACTAGGGTCCTTCGTTTTCTCAAGCCTACATCTAAACTAGTTAATTTGAATGTAAAAACCCTCCGTAGGTATTCTATTAGAAGAGAACATATTGACACAACCGCCTAGACAGATTTTTGGGCCTTTATTGGTCGATTTCCACGTCGTGACATGAAGCTAGTTGATGCAGTAAAGGGACTAGTGAAGAGTTTTTGGCATGATCACACAAGGCCTTCTTCAAACCAGAAGGATGTACTAAAATTGAGAATGGGTTCAAAGGATCGTGAACCACATATTAAGCATCTTCTTGATATAACAGAGACATAACTATATGAGAAATTTAGGAATGAACATAGACAATTGAATTTGGGGCAAAGATCTTTTGAGAAATGTAAGCCCTGGTATGTTAGAATAAATACTCTTCGAAAAACTTCTTGTTGTAGATACCATGTAGAATATGAATATTATTATGAAACATTTTTGTACATTCGTCGTGTGTTGCATACTAACCATGTGCAGGATTGCTCCTTGACAATACCACCGACCTCATCAAGAGAATTCATTCATAGTATCATGTGCAAAAGGCCTGAGGGGAAAACTTACTATGAAAATTTTTGTTTGGATGGAACTTGCTCCAACTATAATGGAATGGCATTATTGAGCCAATGTATGCATGAGACTGGAGACAATGAATTTGGGAATATGGTTACAGACATGAAAAGTTTCAAATATATTAGCTATGAAATAGTCCCAGGGAAAGAAAAAAAAAATACAATTGGTGACATCTTAGGTACATGCATTTATCTATAAATTTATGTTTGAACAGTTGCATTTCATTCCTTACTTACAAAAAAAACCTGATATTGAGATCATTTTGTGTCAACAGGTACAAGTTAGTGTCTTCGTCAAGGAATTTATTGAAAAGACACATCACTATGTTCAGCATGTCCACTTGGCACGATGGCAGGATGAGAAGTTTAGAATATGCAGAGATACATTTCCTCGTGGTACTATACTTTCAGTTGTTGATTTTGCTGAGAACTACAATCTGCAACCTCAAAATGAGATCCAAAGTCATTATTATCACTCCGAGCAGGTAAAATCCTGTTTGGATGGAACTTGCTCCAACTGTTCTGGAATGGAATTATTGAGCCAATGTATGCACAAGACTGGAGACAATGAATTTGGGAATATGGTTACAAACATGAAAAGTTTCAAATATATCAGCTATGAAATAGTCCCAGCGAAAGAAAGCAAAAAAATACAATTGGTGACATCTTAGGTACATGCATTTATCTATAAATTTATGTTTGAACAGTTGCATTTCATTCCTTACTTACAAAAAAAACCTGATAATGAGATCCTTTTGTGTCAACAGGTACAAGTTAGTGTCTTCGTCAAGGAATTTATTGAAAAGACACATCAATATGTTCAACATGTCCACTTGGCACAATGGCAGGATGAGAAGTTTAGAATATGTAGAGATACATTTCCTCGTGGTACTATACTTTTAGTTGTTGATTTTGACAAGAACTACACTCTGCAACCTCAAAATGAGATCCAAAGTCAGTATTATCACTTTGACCAGGTTTCCTTGATGGTGCATATCACATATAGGCATGGCTCAAATAGCAGTGAAGAGCAAAGAAAAACTCTAAATGAATATCACTTCTAAATAAGTGATGATAGGTGCCATGACTTCCACTATGTACGTCATTGCTTCATCATGTTCTATGATCATTTGAAGGGCAGGAACATACAGATGGATCGACATTGGATTTGGTCTGATGGATGTGCTGGTCAGTTAAAAAATGCACGCATATTTCAATGGTTGTGTTCATTGCATAAAAATTACAAAGTTCCACATATGTGGAACTATTTTGAGACTGGGCCTGGTAAAGGAGAGCATGATGGAGCCGGAGCATGTGTCAAAACAGCCCTATGAAGAGAGGAATTGAAATTATCTACAATATATACTATTCGAAATGCTCAATCTATAGTCAAGTGGTGCATGTCAGTAATGGGAGAGGAATAAGCTATGCGAGTAGAATCCACAAGAAAGAGACAATTTTTTTGGGAGGTGGTAGACATAGATCGTTCACATGCATGGGAATGTGAGACTATTCCTGGGACTCGTGGCTTTCATTCGGTTCGAGGCTTTGATAACCCATTATTTGAAATTTGGACCAGAAAACTTGCTTGTTTTTGCCTGCCTTGTTGTGATGGTGACTAGGATGTGTGTGAATCATTAGATTGGGTTGATGGATGGGATCACATATCACTTCCACTTGATCAGCATGCAATTGTTGAGTTAACTTTGTTGGAAGAAGACCAATTGTCTATTTGTATAGATTTTGATCATGTATCAGACCTTGTACAACTTGGTATGATGCATTTCCTTAACATTTTTTTGTAAAATTTACGTAGTCTTGAAACTCACATTAATGGCCTTGTATCACATGAAATATATTTGAACATATACCTACAATCATACTATGCAAGACACATATACACAGTGGTTGCCTCAAAAGATAGTGAATGGGGTGGTGATTACTAGTTGGCACGTTGTATAGAGGGAAAGCAAACCCTCATTATGTCCATGTCTGAGCATGAAAACAACCACTTCCCCATCGGGTCTATGGTTGTTAAAGATGAATACCTTACACATGACAACAATGCAAGAAATAAGGGTGGATATGTTTATAGGGATTACAAACCAGGTGCAAGTGTGTATCACTTTACCAACTTAATCATTGGTACAAACCTCTAGGTACGAACAATGCCTACCCGAAATTCATTGAAGGTACGCTACTTCTTACCAGATACAGAGCATGAGAGACTAATGGAGACCATCATTATAAGAGATGATCCAGAGGGCTTGGTTGTATGATAATAGGTGGGTTTTAGCATGATGAGGTATGTATCATAATTTTAATTTTCCCATGTATGTTTCTTATGAATATGTCAATTTTGTGTTCTTGATATGCGGAATTTTCCATAATGTTGTTTATAAATATGCCAAAAGTTCTCTTGTTTGTCAAGTTAATGAACATGCCAAACTTTACAAATGATCAATAAACCCTACATATCAATCATATGAACATTTCAAGATCTCATTCACATGATATACATAACATTAGAATACATACATGTACCTCTTTAGGTCATACCTATCAAAGTTCTTTGTAGGCTCTCTTACAGGACTAAAACCCTAATTTTTCAAGTAGGTAATATTGTCAATGTTTTCAGCCAATATCTACAACTAGGATGATGGAAACAAGATGTCGCAATGATAAACTTATGTTTTAAGGCTTGTATAATTTCCTTCTTGACAACTCACCTCTTATACCTGCATGTCCATTACCTGGTGAGCTCCGTCTACGGTGGTTTTTGAAACTAGGGTTTCGCTCAGTAGGGGAAAATGCAGTCACGACAACAAGGGCCAAAGTTGGAAGCCATGGACGGTGGGGATGTGGTTGGCGTTGCCATATTTTTTATGCCCAAACACGCTAGCAGGATTTGACGGAATTCAAAATTGCGGCTCCGTGAGGTGTTTTACGCACCGGGCACAAGTCCACTAGGTGTCCATGAACGGTATCTGGAGGTGACCTGCAACTCGCCATAGATTGATGCTCAGGCCTCCGATCGATGAACGGTAGATTTTGTTGGATTCGTGACGTGGGATTTTAGCTGGGGGGGGGGCCTCTCCCTCTTGTCCATTGCCCGGTGACCTTCATCTACAGTGGTTTCTGAAATTAGGGTTTCGCTCAGTAGGGGATAATGCAGTCACGCCAACGAGGGACAAAGTTGGAAAGCCACAGACGATGGGGATGTGGTTGGCATTGCCATATTTCCCATGCCCAAACATGCTAGTAGGAGTTGATAGAATTCAAAATTGTGGCTCCGTGAGGTTTTTTGCACACCTGGCACAAGTCCAACAGGTGTCCGTGAATGGTATCTGGAGGTGACCTGCAACTCACCATAGATCGATGCTTGATTTTTTGATCGATGAACCGTCAATTCTGTTGGATTCGTGATGTGGGATTTTAGCTAGGGGGGCCTCTCCCTCCTATCCATTGCCCAGTTACATCCGTCTACAATGGTTTTTGAAAGTAGGGTTTCGCTCAGTAAGGGACAATGCATTCATGCCAACGAGGGCCAAAGTTGGAAAGCCACAGACGATGGGGATGCGGTTGGCATTGCCATATTTCCCATTCCCAAACATGCTAGCAAGAGTTGGCGAAATACAAAATTGTGGCTCCGTAAGGTGTTTTGTGCACTGGGCACAAGTCCACTAGGTGTCCCTGAACGGTATCTGGAGGTGACCTGCAACTCGCCATAGATCGATGCTCGGGCCTCCGATCGATGAAATGTTCATTATGTTGGATTCGTGACATGGGATTTTAACTGGGGGGGGGGCCTCCCCCTCCTGTCCATTTCCCGGTGACCTCCATCTACAATGGTTTTTGAAACTATGGTTTCGCTCACTAGGGCACAATGCAGTCACGCCAACGAGGGCCAAAGTTGGAAAGCCACAGATGATGGGGATGTAGTTGGAGTTTCCATATTTCCCATGCGCAAACATGCTAGCAGGAGTTGACTAAATAAAAAATTGCGGCTCCATGAGGTTTTTTGCGCATCGGGCACAAGTCCACCTAGTGTCCCTGAATGGTATCTGGAGGTGACCTGCAACTCACCATAGATCGATGCTCGGGCCTTCGATTGATGAACTGTCAATTCTGTTGGATTCATGACGTGGGATTTTAGCTGGGGAGGGTCTCTTCCTCCTGTCCATTTCCTGGTGACCTCCATCTACGGTGGTTTCTGAAACTACGGTTTCGCTCAGTAAGGGATAATGCAGTCATGCCAACGAGGGCCAAAGTTGGAAAGCCATAGATGGTGGGGATACGGTTGGCATTTCCATATTTCCCATTCCCAAACACACTAGTAGGATTTGACGAAATACAAAATTGCGGCTCCGTGAGGTGTTTTGCGCACCGAGCACAAGTCCACCAGGTGTCCTTGAATGGTATCTGGAGGTGACCTGCAACTTGCCATAGATCGATGCTTGGGCCTCCAATCGATGAACCGTTAATTCTGTTGGATTCGTGACATGGGATTTTAGCTGGGGGGGGCATCACCCTCTTGTCCATTTCCTGGTGACCTCAGTCTACAATGGTTTCTGAAACTAGGGTTTCGCTTAGTAGGGGACAATGCGGTCACGCCAATGAGGGCCAAAGTTGGAAAGACACGGACAGTGGGGATGTGGTTGGTGTTGCCATATTTCCCATGCCAAAAAATGCTAGCAGGAGTAGACAGAATTCAAAATTGAGGCTCCGTGAGGTTTTTTGCGCACGAGCACAAGTCCACCAGGTGTCCTTAAACGGTATCTGGAGGTGACCTGCAACTCGCCATAGATCGATGCTCAGGCCTTCAATCGACGAACTGTCAATTCCGTCGGATTCGTGACATGAGATTTTAGCTAGGGTGGGGCCTCCCTTGCATGTCCATTGCCCAGTGACCACCGTATACGGTGATTTATGAAACTAGGGTTTCACTTAGTAGGGGGCAATGCAGTCACACCAATGAGGGCCAAACTTGGACAATGCATTTCATCCCAACGAAGGCCAAACTTGGAAAACCTATCCCTAACTAGGGTTTATTTTTTAAAATGCATGGCCCATAACCATAACCCTACCAAGGAAACCCTAACCATAACCCTAATATTATCTTGCTGTCACAACTCAATTCAGAATCAATCTAATTTCCAACTCAACTTTTTCAAATCCGGTGGACTTATGCTTCAAATCATGTTGAAAGCAAACCCTCATTATGTCCATGACGAACTATCGATTCTCATGGATTCGTGACATGGGATTTTAGCTAGGGGGGGGGCTCCCCAGCCTGTCCATTTCTCGGTGACCACTGTATATAGTGATTTATGAAACCAGGGTTTCGCTCAGTAGGGGACAATGCATTCACACCAATGAGGGCCAAAATTGGACAATGCATTTCGTGCCAATGAAAGCCAAACTTGGAAAACCCTATCCCTAACTAGGGTTTATTGTTTAACATGCATGGCCCATAACCATAACCCTACCAAGGAAACCCTAATCTTATCTTACTGTCACAACTCAATTCAGAATCAATCTAATGTCCAACTCAACTTTTTCAAATCCGATGGACTTATGCTTCAAATCATGTTGATTCATGAAGTTGGTTCTCGATCTTTGGATTCTATTGTAGTTCCTTTAATGCTAAGTGATTAGTCATTGGGTGCATGAGGTTTGTTGAATAGTGTTGTTGGTCGTTGATGAAATGTGAAGCATGTATTGTACTTAGTTTTATTAAATTACACTTGGGCATTGACTTAACTTGTAATTTAATCATCCAAACTCACAATTTTTAATTAGATATATCCAATTGGTGTGCATGTAGTGAGTTCATTGAAACCTTGAAATACATTGTATTGCACTTATATTTATTAAATTACATGAAAAAGAACTTTGACTTTAGTGTGTATGTAGTGAGATCATTGAAACCTTTAAATATAATAGTTTTTTCTTTTGACATAGTGCATTCATAAGTAATAGATAATCCACAGAAATCAATAAAATAGATTGACACAAAAACATGTGGAAACCAAAGAACAAATTCAAAGTGAAATGTATCATTCATTTATAACTGAAATGTCAATGTACATGTCTCTAAAAGTACATATATATCGAAAAGTATCCAAAAGTAACCAGAAGTACATGTGTCTCCACAACTATCCAAGACTATCCAAGCCACATGTACATGTAAGTGAAATGTCTATGTACATGTCTCCAAAAGTACATATATCCAAAACTGTCCAAGCCACATGTACATGTATTGAAATGTACATATCCCATAAGACACATCAAAACTCAAGTGTCCTCTTGTTCTTTCTCGAGGTTGATCCTGTAGGCACAACTTAGGACCAGTGTGCATCTCTGGATCCTGAAAATTAAAAATCAATTGTTAAATTCAACTAACTATGTACTAATACATTAGATCAATAAAATACCATATCTAAATTAACTCAACAATTATCAAAATGTTAATGGACATTCAATGAAACAATTGGTCATTAATGGACATCTCACCTCAGTGAGAGACTGTGACAAAGGAGATTGTGTTCCTTGTGTAGCAGATGGAGCTGTTGGTTGAACATCAAGGATGGTCGCATCCATGGTCGAACCAGAGGGGGCATGAACTAGTGGTGGTGGTGGTGGCTACAATCACCAAATGTTGAAATAGTTAGACATGTGCATGAATAAACAATAGACAACAATAACACACTATGTCTAGATCATGTTCAAATAGTTGTACCTCTGTTTGGCTTGTTGTTATTGCAGATACCACATTGACTATTGCATCAATAACTCCTACTGCTAGTGGCTACAATCACCAAATGTTGAAATAGTTAGACATGCATGAATAAACATATGCCAACAATAATAAACTATGTAACGATCATGTTGAAATAGTTGTACCTCTATGTGACTTGTTGCCATTGTAGATGCAGCACTGACTGCTACATCAACCATCCCTGCAAGGTTTTCAATAGTAAACTCTGGCTTCTGATGCAGTAAACATGCAAATCAAACATTAACAGAACATTTTATGCACTGGATTTCAAGTTAACCAAGAAATATCATCGAAGGATATACATTACCATGGTATCAGTAGCTCCATGGTCGTGGACAACTAAACTATTGCTAGGAGTAGGCCGCCTCATATACACATGACCCTTGTTCACATATGTCCTATGAGGAGATACAACTCCAGAAAATGGTCCAGGTGTTTTGGTTGGTGCCTATAGTCAACAAGATTTCATGTAGTTAGACATGCATGATTCAACGAACATACATGTATTTAAAAAATGACATTTTTTAAATGTTTAAAATGTTTACCTCCATCACTGCTTCCCCCCATGAAGGATATGACATCTGCCAGTTTAATAATTGTAAATATTAGACCATAGATAGCATTAGTGAACTAACATGTACAATGTCTGGAAATTAACAAATTAACAAGTATTAAAAAACTGACATTTTTAAAATGTTTACCTTGGTGTGAGATACAACAATGGGTGCTATATGAATCTCTCCACCAACCAAGGGATCAGTGGATGGAATGTCATGCCCAGATATTTCCTTAGTCAATACGAACATGGTTTCTACCTCCATCACTGCTTTCCCTCGTGAAGGATCTGGCATCTGAAAGTTTAATAATTGTAAACATTAGACCGTAGATAGCATTAGTGAACTAACATGTACAGTATGTGGAAATTAACAAATCAACAAGTATTAAAAAACTGAAATTTTAAAATGTTTACCTCCATGTGAGATATGGCAATGGGTGCTAGAGGAATCTCTCCACCAACCAAGGGATCAGTGGATGGAATGTCATGCCCCTCTGTAGAGTGTGGAACATGGAATTTTGGGGCATTGCTGCCGGCATAAAGCATCAACTGCAAGTTCACAAAATTAATATATTAGCTCAAACTATACATATGTGTACAAAGAGGAAAATAAATGAATAATTTATTACAATTAACCATATACATACATCACTCAAAAACCCACTGAAGGCAACATTTGATGAAAGACCATAGCATGGATGACCACATGATGTGCACTGTGAGGCTCAAAAGTCAACCGGGAATGTGCTGATGGTGCTGCACTAGTAGATGGTCCTGCACTAGAGGGGGGTACTGCACTAGTGGGTGGTACTGCACTAGAAGATGGTCCTGCACTGTGACGACTTAGTGTATGTACCACACTAGGGAAAAATGTCCCTTCCTCATCCATATGTTGAACCATAGTGCTATGACGAACAACTGCCCATGCTAAACTCAAATATGCATCAAATGTCTGTGGAATAACACGATGTACGAGTGGGACATCTAGCCCAGGCAACTGCCTACCAGGTACAGGGATAGGGCGATCAACGTCTTGAAGCCTAGAATTGGGTCGGTTTTGGGGCATCCCCCCATCGATCCCCTGAAACAAAAATATATCAAAATAGTTTATGTGTTTACCCAACGTGAACTCTGTATACATCTTTCGAAGGAAATACAGGGGGATTTCCCCATTGTTGTGAGGTGGCATATCAAAAGCCATATACCATCTAACCATCCAGTTATCAATAAATGGATGATATGTGCACCACTCGATAGAGATATGTGGCCTATTTGCATTTGGGATTTCCCCGTGCGAGGGTCCCTAAACAATGAAAATATATGCTCTTTGGTAATTTTCAACTTTTTTATTGCATTGTAGCCAAGCCCATCAGCGTACTCTTGTCTTTTTCTTTCTCTATATAATGTAATATCATATAGTATGTTGCTTGACAATGTAATAGTCTCAACAATTGCATCCAAAGTGGATGCAAGTGAACGTTGAATCCTATCACCACCACTAAAAGCAGTACTGAGTCCTCTCAACTCAGCAATCTCAATCAGTATTTCATCATTTGTGTCCATAGCCGCAATTGCAATTAAAAAATCAATAAGGAAATCATTAGAAACATATACATGGTATATCATGACATCTCTTCAAAATTGAAAATATAAATTAAATCAAACTCAAGTAAGCAATTTAATGGCATTCACTTACATACATTTAAAACTTAAAATTAAACATTTACCAATTAAATAGTGAGTTTTGTTCAACTTCTTTCTAGAAGTTAAGGCACTTCTTCACCCTCATTGGTGACTTTTCCATGCACACTTGGGTTTAAACTTCTTTTAATTTAGGAGTGCTATTTTGACANTGACATCATCATTTCATTTTTTCTGGTATTTCTTGTTTTTGGGGTAACGGGGTCCGTCAAAAGTATGCCGAGTGGGTACTCGTTGGATGCAGAATTTAATTCCACATCCAACAATCTCTCCCGATCGAAATTTGAATAAAAACACAGGGAGATATGTCAAAAATACAAACAAAAAAAGTA